>VXAC01005650.1:52819-126572 GCA_013399225.1 Rhipidura dahli
GGGGGGGGGCTTTTATTCTGTCATGCAGATACTTCTTGTCTACTGGGGTCTGTCTGATTTCTGAGTTCAGGCCGAACATGCTTCAGCTGCAGCTTCTCCCTCCTTCCCTTTCCCAGAAAGTACAGTGTGCTGTACATGTGAGGTATGTTACAGAACTCAAAGGTTGGTGGATTCCTGTGGATTCACATTTATGCTCTGTCTTTCCCACATGGAGTTAACTGGGGTCAGTCTGTCCCTCATTCTGTTTATCTCCTGTAGCCTCTCAGTGACCTTATCTGGTGTGTGTGTGTGTAAAAATCATTGGATTTGTCCTGGTCATTGGTTTGAAGAAATGTGCAGAGACCTTGATTTTTATATACTTTGGGAGTCTATAAAATGGATTTGTAGAATGACCATCAAATCTCCCAACCCCTGCTATCTTTCACCTTTTGCCAACTGCAACACTGAGAACCAGATTTTCTGGAGTCTGTGGTTATCTATATCTTTAAGAGTGTTTTTTAAGATTTCTTCCTTTTGAAATGTTTGTCCTGTACAGTGGCAAAAGGGTTGTTTTTGTAACTAGAAGGGCTGGAAATTTACATAAGGAGAGGAAAAAAAACTTAGGCAAACTCAACAAACCCAAATTCTGTGCCGGGAATACCTGCTGTGTTCCTGTTATAAACTCAGCTGTGAGCAGTTATAAGATCCCATCTATGGGATGAGTTTCTTCTCCTTTACCCCTTCTTTTCCCTCTCTCCAGTTCAATGTGGTTTAGGTTGTTAGTTTCCCTTTCTAATCAGTCTGTTGTGGATAAAAAAGAAAAGGCGGGGAGGAGAAAAAAAAGGTTGCTAGAAATAATTTCTTTGGAAGTTACATAACCTCCCCTCAATGTATTTAGCAACATGTCTCTGCCTTTCAGCTACACCAGGTATAACCCACCATCTTCCTTTAAAGCAGCAGTCAAGGAGATTTTGCACTAAGATTGTGAAATGTAGCAGCTGAGGCTCGGACACGTCTCCTTCTGTTTCCCGCTTCCATGAGCAGTGCGTTCAGACAGAGAGGGTAGATGTTTCTGGGAATGGCATCATCTCCAACCGCTGCAGCAGAGCCTCCACATGGCCGGGGCACGCAGTTAGTGCTTCGTGTGGAGCATCTCCCAAGGAGGCCTGGTAATCTTTGAAATACCTGCACACTGTAGGGGTTAAAGACATTCTGAGTGTGTGTCACAAAGCCACAGCTGTGATTCAAGCAGTTGGGATGGAGATTGAGTAAATGGCCTGGGTGATATTTCTGTTTGAGTCAGTGGCTGATTTCTGTCTGGGGCTTCAACAACATTCTTCACCAACCTTAATCACTTTAATTTCCCTGCTGTACTCTTGTCCAGCAAAACTAATTAAGGCAAAACGTGGCTAAATTAGCTTTGAAAGCAGAGGGTTTTTTTCTTTAAAACTGAAGGTAACTATGAAATCATATTTTAACTGTCTACTCCCCAGTATTTTAAGGTGTGGTATGTTGACACCTTATACCAAGTATTTTTTATTTCCCTGCTTTTGTTTTTGCTTGGTGATTTTTCTGTACACTTGACCTGCTGTTAAAGAAATCTGATCTAAATTTAAGTTCTGAGTAAACTAATAACTGAAAATTAGACTTCTTTCCTATTTAAATGGTTCAGTTGGCATAGCTTATATCCTGTTTATTTCAGAAAGTATTTTTGAATAAAATCAGACTGTGGTTGCCTCTCAAGGAGTGATTTTTGCCTGCAACTCTAAATCATTCAGACTTTTTCATTTAATGCTTTGAAATATTGATTAAATATATTCAGTCTGGTTTGCTTTAATCTGATTGCACATCTAGAAGTTTTCTTCTGATGTGGTGCAGCCATGTCTGGTGTAAGCTGGCTTAATTAGCACTGCTTATTGATTTGGGACCCCTGTCAAAGGCTGTTATGTTATCTGGAAACATAAGGAGTTAAAGCTGAAGCTGTGACCTCATCCCTGTTCATGTTACACTGGAGTAGAAGCTGCTGAAAGGGATTGTTTGGCTGCATTGCTGTCTGTGCTGCTGCTGCTTGATTGCTTTAATTCGGTTCTGATATCTGTCGCACTCTTGCTGAACAACTCTTACAGGAGGGATCTGTGGGAACGCTAGAGGCAGAGGAAGCTGTGCTAAGATCGAATGCCCGTGGAAATAGCTCCCACGGCAGTAGACTCAGATAGATCTTTCTACCTGATTTCAACTTCTTGTTGCTTCCCCTGTGAAAACTGAAGCGGCACCGAGGAGAGCTCGCAGGCACACGCGCACACACACGCACACGCTGCCGGCCAGCCGTGCGCTTACGCAGCGGCGTGTGCCATTTGTTCCCTAATTGCCTCGGCTGCGTGGGAGCTGCGGGAGGGCCGCTGCGGCTGTAGGGCGGGAGCGGCGCGGGCTGCAATAGGTGTCACTGCGCGCCAGCCCAGCCGCTCTCGGGGGCTGCAGCCATTGGCTCCGCGCCGCCGCTCGGCCGCACGGCTGCCGGTCCCGCTCCGCCGCCAGCCCTGCCCGCACAACTTCGGCTCGCCGGCAGCCTGACGCTGACGCCGTGCGCTCCTCCTGCCCTCTGCCCGGCGTGTAGCGCTTCCAGGCGGTTCCTGATCGGGAAAGCTGGAAAGAAAGCAAGCTGGCAGGAATGATGGGGATGTATTTAACGATTCGAGTGCTGGATCAAACTTAAAGTCAGTTTCTTGCTCGGTGCGCTGGAAAGGTCACCTTGTCTTGCTGGAAAAGAAGCAAACTCTCAGCTCTGCTGCTTTCAGCTTCCACGTGCATTCCTAAATGTTCCTGGCTAGTTAGGCTGTCGGGCTTTACATACGAGTATACTCATGGTAGATGAGAAAGGAAAGAACATGAAATGTCTCACCTTCTTCTTGATGCTTCCAGAGACGGTCAAGAACAGGTCTAAGAAGAGCTCTAAGAAAGGAAATAGCAGCAACAGTAGCAACAGCAAATTGCCTCCAGTTTGCTATGAAATCATTACCTTGAAGACCAAAAAGAAGAAGAAGATGGCTGCTGATATTTTTCCCCGAAAGAAGCCAGCTAACACTAATACAACTGCTGTCCAGCAGTACCATCAGCAAAATCTCAATAACAACAACACTATTCCTGCACCTAATTGGCAAGGACTTTATCCAACCATCAGAGAGAGGTAAGTTCAGGGCAGTTTTTTTGGTGTTTGAATGGAGAGGTGAAAAGTAGCAAAATGTACAGCATGCATTTATTTGCTGAAGAAAACAGTTATATTTTATTTGGGCTTTTTTTCTCCCTCTATGTGTGCATGAAATAAGTATTTTGGTAATGGAAAAAATATTTTAATATCTTTTTTCCAGACAGTGCATTTGTTCCAGTAAATAAAAATGTTGCTGAAAGCTGCAGCATACCCATGAAGATTTGCTTTTAGACCTCGGTGGGGATTTTCAGTGATACACGTTCTGGACTTTGATTTCCACTTCTTGGAAAGTTCTCAGAAGTTTGGGGGTTTGTTTTATTGCACACACCCCCCACACCCGCTTTTTCCTCCTTAGTATTTTCTCTGGTTTGTTTATGTGATGATGTGTAAAGTAGCTTCAAGCAAAATGTGACTTGCTTCTCTTTGCTAACAAGCAACTTGAAGTTGCTAAGAAATTAAATTTCTTGTGTTGGGGCATGCACAGAGTTCCTGGGCACCACAAATTAACATGCTACCTCTGTTTGTAGAAATGCAGTGATGTTCAACAATGACTTGATGGCAGATGTTCATTTTGTGGTCGGGCCACCAGGTGGGACCCAGCGGCTGCCGGGACACAAAGTAAGCAACAGCTGCAGGATCCACTTGGGCAGGGTGAGCCGGAGAGAGCTCCCACGGCTACGCCGGGACAGAGCGTGGGAGGCTCGGCTCTTCTGGGACATGCAGCAGTCTGTATTTGAAAAGGCCACATGCAGTGGGATAATCTATCCCTGGCTTTTCTTTGTGTTCAATTAAACAGTACATTTGTTGGGCTAGGGCAGTGAAGTTAGGAATACTGCTTTGTGCTGTTGATTAATATTACTCTTGAGATTTCCTAGAAATAGTTAACTTCTGTGGTGGAGATGAGCGTTTTCCAGTAGCTAATGCATGTATGCCCAGGAGAGTAAAACACAAGGAAAACATGTAATTTGTTCTTAACTTGGACTTCATTTCTTACTGAAGCGTGCCTGTAGAGCCTGTCAGTGCAGCCCAGTACACTCAGAGTGGCTCTCCCACATTGTTTGTGTTGGCAGTGTTTTCAGTTCAAAGCATGAAATAAGATTTCCCTTTCTCAACAGTATGTCCTGGCTGTTGGGAGCTCTGTATTCCATGCGATGTTTTACGGAGAGCTTGCTGAGGACAAAGATGAAATCCGTATACCAGATGTTGAGCCTGCTGCTTTTCTTGCAATGCTGAAGTAAGCATCATTCATCTGCTGGATATGTTTTCCTGTCTGATGTATACATACGCTGCCAGTGTCATAGCTGAAATATTAGACTTGCATATAAACAGAAAGAAAGCAGTTGCTTAAAATATTCCTCTTTTTTTGTGTGTTTTAAACTTTTTCCCCATTTTACTCTCCTCCTGTACTTCCAGGCACACACATATTAGACTAATGTAGGTAGTTGTAAATAATGACTTTGACAGGGGATCTTTGGGCACATTGTGTACTGTAATGCCTATCGATCTGATTTGTCACTACACGTTACACAAAGGAATGGAGTTACTAAAAAGATTTGTCTGCTGTAACAAAAAACCCCAAACCAACTGTTCTACTTCGCAAGCATAGTGAAAAGTTAAAAATGCATGCACAAAGCCCCCTCAAACCCAGTAAATTGCTGCGTTTGTAGATTGACATTGTTCCAGCTCTTCTATAAACCTGCAGTATGAAGGTCTTGTCTTAGAATAACGACCCTAAGTTATTCAATATAGCCCCTGAAAAATAAATTTCTCCTCATGTATCACATTGATGCATTTGGAAAGTGATAAAAAGGCTGTTTACATGAATAGGGGATTTTATCTAACAAGGAAAACAAGTCAGTTTACACTGATCATTATTTTCCTTCTTGCAAAATGCATAAGAAATTCTGTCTTTTCCTAAATGGGCATAATGAAGCAGCTTCCCTGCTGAATTGTCCTTGAATGTATCTGTAAACTCTAATTGTGAAAGAGAAATGCCCTATCACAGAAATGCTGTAGCTTTGAGGTCTTTTTTCCTTCAGCTTAAATAAATGCCATTGCTTTCTTATACAGAAAATACATCAGTATCTGATAGTGATCCTTTTAATATGCTGCAGGTTTTCTTGCATGTAATGATATAATCACTAGCTAGCAATTTATTGTATTTCATAGATTGTTTTGATTAGCTTGTGATTACAGAACAGTTCCTTTTTCTTTTTTTACATTTCAGTGGCACCATAGATGAACATTCAAAGTTGCATATAGAGTTTTTATAGGTTATCATCAACATCAGAAATGTTCTGTGCAAATATCAGTAACTGCCAGGAATAGTTCCACAGATGTTCTATAGACTTGAAATATAAAGTTGATATGACATTATGTAGGGAGGTATGTTACGGATCTTAGCTTTGGGCCCTTTTGGTTTTGTGGCAGAGCTCAGACTTATGCTTTACTTTCATGCTGAATTTTACAAATCACAAATACAAGGTACTTGGATTCTTCCAGCCCCCCTCACCTTTCTTTTTGAACAGCAATTCTATTTCACTGTGACTAAACGAGATGTGCCATATAAAAACAATCAATGCTTTCTGAATTTGTCATTAAGAAATGTGGGCAGAAAGCAAGCCTAGAAGAGAGAGTATCAATACTGACATCTAGGTCTTGGTACATTATTTAGCCCATGGCAATTTAGGAAACTATCTATGAGAGCAAGAGCAGAACCATGGGATTCATCACCTTCTCAGCTTTTATAGAAAAACTCAAAAGACCAGAAACAGTTTGTGGTCTGTGTGGCTGTTGAGGTAACCTTGCCAGTGATGCAGCGTGCCTGAGGCTACAGGGTGCCCCAGTGTCTGCGGACACTGTGGTGGTGCAGGGAAGGCGCAGGGATGGTGCTCAGCAGTGCAGCATCCCCTCATTACAGGATCCACTGCAGCTGGAGCTTGGGGGGAGCCACTGTCCCCTTCACTCCTCTCCCTCTGGGAAATCGTCCCTGTGAGTGTTGCTTGCAACTGCTCTGAGCTGTGGGTGGCAGAAGGCTCATGATACTGTTGCTACAGAGGGAAAGACTCTTACCTATCCCAAAGCAGCCTCTCCTTCATATGCTCCTTTCCACATTATAAACTTTGTCAGAAAATACACTGAGTTTGGGTTTTTTGGTTTTGACATCTTGCTGGTTTTTGTTGTTTGGTTTTTTGTTTGTTTGGTTGGTTTTTTTTTCCTGGGCCAATGAATAGCATAAATAGCATAATTGTTTTTTGTGTTTTATCACACAGTAGGCATTCTGACTGCAAACAAGGTATTGCCAGGTGTAATAGGAAATACCATGACTGGTAGATATTAATTATTCTCCTAGTAAAACTGCTTTGACTGTTCTCTACAGTTTTAAAAACAGGGTTAAACTTATAGTCTAGCTGCCAAACTGAACTGGTGCTTTAATGTATTATATCTTATCTCAGTCTTGACTGTTCGAGTTAGAACCATGATCTCATCTCATGCCAGGCTGAATGTGTTACTAAACCATCAAACCCTGTGGTCTGGCAGAATCCTCTGTTTAAGAACAGGGTGAAACTGGAATATCGGTAACTGCAGACCAGAGTCGAGGTGCATTGGCAGAGTGAGAGGTGTGGAGTATTGCTGACAGCTGATCTGCGCTGTGTCTAATATCAGTGATATTAGTTCTTGATTTTCAGGAATATTAAAATAGCAACTTTTGTACTATTTCGATTTAAAACAGATGTCATTACTCTCTGCTGTACTAGCAGGCAACGAGAAGTAAGAGAAGGGAGGAAAGAGTTGGAGAGCAATGAGGAGAATCATAAAAACAAATTAATTGAAAATGGAATTTTTTTGGCGATAGAGGAGCTAAGCCTGTAACCACTGATATAGAGATGTGTTCTTTGGTTTTACAAATAAGCTGAAACCAAGTAGTAAAGACTAAAAATAGGCTTGGCTCTGTGTAAGTTTTCTTCTTCTCTGTAACTTCTTAGATTCTATATTGCTGGAGTAGTATCTCCTCTGTGAGTCTTTTCCAAGAGTGGCATGGAGGATACTATCTTACAGCTGCAAAAACACAAATAGTTATTTACAGCTATAATAAGACCAGTGTAGGTACTAATTCTTTTTTATAGGCACATCTGTTCTGCAGAAAACTCATTGTGTAGGGAAACCTGGTAACTAGAAAATTTTAATTAGTACAGGCTTGCATACAACTTTAGCTTTTCTGGTGGAAGAAACTTTTATCAGCCATAACCATCATGACTTGCTTATCCCTGTGAAGAGTGAAATTGCATTTGGCATGGTTTTAGCACATTGCATTCACCAGCTGCAAATGGGGCCCTGAAGCATGAGATATTGAAAAGAACAAACTGTACAATGCTTCATTTCTCTGAGCAATGAATCCCAGCAGTTTAGTCACATAAATAGAATTTCACCTTCATCTCTTCCACCACGCTACCATAGCAGTAAAGCTTTTTTCATCCTTATGCAGTGAGACTGAGTGAAAATACTGTGCTAGTTGAGTTAGGGTGTTGTGAGCATTAAAAACCTGAAAATCTTCCATTTCCTATATGCTTCATCACCCTTTAAAAAAACCAAGCAAAAATGTGAGCCCAAACAAAAAAGCCACCTCCTGAAAAAACCCAGCCCAGTAGTTACAGAAATGTGATAGCACCTGATATACTTGAGTAGCATTTCTCTTCTTAGATTACCTAGTTGCTCTCTACAAACTTGTTACCATTCCTGCGTTTGTGCATACGCCTCAGTAAACCACAGTTCACCATCAGGGGACACACAGTCCAGGGACTCTTGGTAACACGTGCTGCAGACTCCTGTGGTAGCTGAGTGAGGAGCTCCTGCCTGGGGCATCTCATCAGCCAAGGCCTGTGTGGAAGGAGCACAGAGCTGCAGGGACCACGGTTTTGAAACAATTGTCTCGTATGATGTACCCCAAATGGGGAGTTGGATTCACCTTAGAATTAAGCCCATTCTCTTCCATGGTCTTACCATAAGTGCTGAATGTTTTTTGTACTTTCTTTCTGGATTTAATCAATACTCACCAAAAGCCCTGCTTGGTTTTAACGTGGAGCCATTTAAATATTCTTTGTTTACGATTTTTTAATGAGTTTGTTGTTGACAAACTCCGGTTTTGCATTAAGCAGCAGTGTTACACATGTGTGCTTTATTTCAGGTACATCTATTGTGATGAGATCGATTTGGCTGCAGACACTGTCCTGGCCACTCTTTATGCTGCCAAGAAGTACATTGTTCCTCACCTGGCCCGCGCCTGCGTCAACTTCCTCGAGACGAGTCTAAGTGCAAAGAATGCCTGTGTGCTGCTCTCCCAGAGCTGCTTATTCGAGGAACCTGACCTGACCCAGCGCTGCTGGGAAGTGATTGATGCCCAAGCTGAGCTTGCTTTGAAGTCTGAGGGGTTCTGTGACATTGATTTTCAGACACTTGAAAGCATTCTCCAAAGGGAGACTCTGAATGCCAAAGAAATTGTTGTTTTTGAGGCAGCTCTGAACTGGGCTGAAGTGGAGTGCCAGCGACAAGAGCTGACAGCCACCATAGAGAACAAGCGCAAGGTGCTGGGCAAGGCTCTCTACCTGATCCGCATCCCTACCATGGCCCTCGACGACTTCGCCAACGGCGCTGCTCAGTCTGGGATCCTGACTCTCAATGAAACCAATGACATCTTCCTCTGGTACACGGCTGCCAAAAAGCCAGAGCTGCAGTTTGTCAGCAAGCCCCGGAAAGGCCTCGTCCCCCAGCGCTGCCACCGCTTCCAGTCCTGCGCTTACCGCAGCAACCAGTGGCGCTACCGGGGCCGCTGTGACAGCATCCAGTTTGCTGTTGATAAGAGAGTGTTTATTGCTGGCTTTGGGCTCTACGGCTCCAGCTGTGGGTCAGCAGAGTACAGTGCCAAGATTGAACTGAAGCGACAAGGGGTTATCCTGGGCCAGAACTTGAGTAAATACTTCTCGGATGGTTCTAGTAACACTTTTCCTGTGTGGTTTGAATATCCAGTGCAGATTGAGCCTGACACCTTTTACACAGCAAGCGTGATTCTGGATGGTAATGAACTCAGCTATTTTGGACAAGAAGGA
This sequence comes from Rhipidura dahli, assembly GCA_013399225.1. Lineage (NCBI taxonomy): Eukaryota > Metazoa > Chordata > Aves > Passeriformes > Rhipiduridae > Rhipidura > Rhipidura dahli. Next base: position 62,108 of record VXAC01005650.1, read on the forward strand.
ATGACAGAAGTTCAGTGTGGAAAGGTGACTGTTCAGTTTCAGTGCTCCTCGGACAGTACAAATGGCACGGGGGTACAGGGAGGGCAAATTCCCGAACTCATATTTTATGCTTGAATGGGAGTGTGTGGATAACAAAGCATTTTGCTATGAAGAACCTGTTTGGTTCAGGCCTACTGACACTTAGCTTTTTATCTGCAGATGTGTGATCAGTACAGGGAATATGTAACTAAATGCTGTGGGCAAGTTCCTGGCTTGCTGTATTTGTAGCATCATTGGTGATTAAGTGTAATATTTAACCTGGAAGCTCTTAGAAACAAGCGAGTTTTAAAGGCTTTGTAAGAGGGGTGCCTGTTTGCTGGTGATGCTGACCCTTTCTTTGATGCACCTGTGAATCACCAGAGGATGCCCCCCTCTTGTATCTCACTAAACACCATCTTCATTGATCTGTTTTCTCTTTCTCCATTTTCTGCTTTCTGCTTGTGTTGAGGAGGTAGGGATAGAAAATGAAGAGCCTTGTTTTATAGCTCTCTCTTCTGTCTGCTCTGCAGACTAGAGAGTCCAGTAAACCAAGCTGCTTTTGACAACAGGGGCTAAAGAAGTCCTTCAGTTGTAACCAGAAAAAGCGCAAGTTTAAACATTCATCTTGGGAGATTCTCTTGCAGCCAGCTGTTTGGGATTGCTCCAGGGGAAGATGGGGAGAAGGAAGCATCTTTGAGGAAGCTCCATGGCATGCTAACCATGTCCCCAGTGCATGGACATGTTCACAGTGAGGAAGGGATGTGGGCTTGGCAAGTTACCCTTGGAGTTCATTTTCTAGGAATCCCACCTTGAAGGCAAGGAAGTACTTGCACGTGTTCAAATTGTGTATGCAGCTCTTGAAACTCTACTCCCATGACCCAGCTTTGGCTACATCTGCTCTCTAAATGGCATTTCTCTGAACCCTTGCTAAATAAATGGCAATTAATATCAGTCATCTAATGCAGGATAATTTTTTGTTTGATTTGGGTGGGGTTTTTTTCTTCTTCCTAAACATGGTAGAGGCAGATTTTAGAGGAAGAAAAGAATGTATCAATCTTGACTTGGATTTTTTTCTGTAATACAAGGTTTTTCTTCTTTTTATTACCAGTTGAAATTTAGACAAAGACAGAAGATTCCCAACTGGGGTCATATTACACTTAGTGTATATCATCAGATAACAGTGAGGAGGAGGAAGTCTCCTCTAATGTGTTATTGTTAGAGTTCTTGCAACTGCTTATGGCTACACATCAGTCAGAGGATTATGTGGTACAGAACCTTTTCCTTGCCTGAGGTATTTTTCCCCCCAAACTTCCTGTTACATGTCTGTATCATTTTTGCAAAAGTCTGAGGGATACTCCTTGTATCAGGGAAGGAAACCAGTATAAATAAGAACTACAGGTACTGTTTAAACATAAGAAAATCCTTCATCACTGCAGTGGGACAGTTGTTCCTCAAAGGCTACACTGCCCATTGTAAAGCATCTCATTCTTGCTTCACCTCCAAAGTGGGTTCTGTTTGTTATGTACGTTTTAACAAAATGAGAGGACCAAATAATTCTTTAGACCAGCTGAAGATTAATGTTACAGTATATCAACACATTAATGTAGCATAACCCTAAATTCACTTGTCAATTGTGTAATAAAAATGTTTTTCTCATATGATTTCTTACTAGTTCAATACTATTACTCTAAGTGTTGCTTGACGGTTGGAATCCTGGCCCGTGGCCATCGGAAAGTGCCAATACATCTTTGCAGTGTCCAAAATACCATCTGAAGTAAGGAAAACTGGAGTGTAGTCATCAAACACTTTGTGGCCAAAGCCCAGATCTTCTCTCTAGGTAATAAAAGGAGAGCCAGGTAAAAAAGTACCCTGCAGGATTTATGCCTTTCATCCATCTTAGTGTTTAATGTTTTATATAATACATACATGTGTTTGTAAGCAGCACTCTTTCTGAAATGTAAATACCCTCAAAATACATAGAAAAAGGTTTTGTTTTTTGTAACAGATGTACATAATCCAGACTGCTCGTGAAATCTAAACAGAATGCTCCATGGAAAACTCCCAGAGAGAGATTTAAAAAAACCTCCAGTTATTTATATTTAGTTCTGCAGCTGAAAATAGACAAGAGTATAAATGGTATGGAGTGGAGGAAGAGTTGCTGAAGAGATCGTAAAAAGGAATCTGAGATTGTGATGAGGTAATGGTCATTTACTTTTAGACAGCATCTGAGCAGCAGTTCCATTTATTTAGATAAATTTCAAAGCAGAGAAAGATGCTAATCAGCTGATTAAGTTTTCTTACAGCAAGTGGCTGATGCAGATGTAATTATGCTGAGTGATGATCAGATTGACAAGTTGTGGTAGCAAGCTGCATTCCGATTAGGTTGGTAAAAACACCATGTGCCGCAGCTGGTGGGACAAGTCAGAGAGTACTGCATTGGTGTAACTAGTCTTGGGTGCTCACTTTTAATTTATATTTATTTTGACTTACCTGCAAATAAAGGTGACATATCTGCTACATTCACTGGCTGGAAGAGAAGTTCAGAATACTCTAATACATAGAAAATGAGCTGTTATTTAATTATTGTTCTTACTTGAGTCTTTTACAAAGTCTTTTTGATAAAGTAGGATGAAAACAGCCTCTAGCTTAATTCCTCTGAATCCATTCCAGGTTTTAGGAGCTGATGCAGGGAAAGGTTTCCAGTGTGGGTGATCAAACAAAGGCACCCAAAACACCTTTTGATGCTCACTGCGTGACTTGCTCCTGAGCACTGCATGATGCTAACAAGTACTGGGATGTAAGAAGGTGACCAGTGCCACTCACCTTGGAACATAAGGGCACTTGAGTAGGTGTCTGAATGTGGATTTGGTTGATTTAACAGAAGCACCCAGGCTTGAACACATTGACTGACATTTTGCAAGCATCAGCCATATCAGCCTGGAATGTAAACATCATGTCGATAGGAATCACGTCGCAGATTCTGTCTAAACTGTTCCTGGCTGTCTTTGCTACATGTATCTTTGATTTGCTGGTGAGAGGAATCTGTGATAAGAGAGTATAATGTAATATACTTTCTGCATAGCTAAAATAGTATTTAAGTAAACATTTTGATTTCTACACACTTATTGCACTGAACTGTTTTGGGTTTTGTTTTTTTCGTTGTGATAAACTCTGCTCACTTCAGGTCCCAGCACCCATTTGTGCTGAAGCAGTGTTTGACCTTACCAGGCTTACAGCATTATTTATAAAGGACAGATATATATAAATATATGAAGTACCTCATGTTGAATGTTATTGTACTGTATCTTTAATGTCACAGTGCAGATCTTGTTGGACTCATGAATGTGTATAATCGCGTTAAACATAAAAATAAAAATGATTCTTAAATGGTTGTTTCCTGCAGTATCTTTGAAGCATGAGCTGTGAAAGCCCTTACTTAGTTATCTCTTTAAACAGTTCCTATTGTTGTACAGTTGTGCAGGGATATTTGTTGAGCTTATGTATTCAGAGATCTTTTGATCCCCAAAGAAGCAAAAGTCTAAGGAAAAAAACAAGGAAGAACAATGAAAATGTTAATCAGTTACATTGTAAAAAGGTTGACGATTAAGCTAATGAGCTAGAGTGAATGAATTCATTTATGTGCTTTATGAAAGACCTTGTCTACTAGCATTAATATTTTCATGTTCTATTAATATTATTAAGCAAGTGGAGATGAAGGGGGGAGGGTCTCTTGTTTATTCTAAAAGACAGTTGGCACAGGAAAGGCCATGCTTTTCAGTCTCTGATGTATCAGAAAGGACATGGTTATTGCCAAGAGGCTGTTCTCTGCTGAAAAGTTAATTATATAATAGTATTCAGAATTCTGAGTATTAACAATTTTCTTCTAGGAGATTTGAGACTTCATTTTAAATATTTGTAAGGTCAGTGAAGCTGAAGCCTTGCTTCCGTGATGTCCATCTCCAAGGCCTTTCATATCTTACTGGCTAATGATAAAAATACTCTGTAGTCTGATAGAGAGAGAGGGAAATTTGAGCAAGTCTGCCCCAGAAAAAATCTTCAGAGTTCAACCAAAATTCCGATTGAAACATGTTTACAGGCATTAAACTTGCCACTTTTGGTAAGTTGTTTTTCTAGAATTCTTACTTCAGTACTTGGCACCACACTGCTCCATTCTTGTTCCAAGTTGTCTTATGTGCCCAGCACTTCTCATGTGGAAGTGGCTTCAAGCAGGAACTGTCCTATGCCTCGTATACTTGTACATTTGTACTGTACTAATGACACCAGCTCTTAAATGTGTGGTAGGTACCAGTGTGATTTGGTGCAGCAAGGATCACACTGGCAGCAGCAGCCTGGCTTGGTGTAGTGGAAGAGATTGCTGCTGCTGGCAGCCTCAGATGCTTTGGTAAACAGGCCAGAACTAAGTGGACAAGACAAATAAAGGATGGCCTGTCTTATCCAAAGGGACATTCATTCTCCTTTGCTTCTGCCTGAAATATGGCAGAAGTGATAGAACACTTGCTTTGGAAATTGATTTTAGGGAGAGCAGTGTCAGTCTCCTGCACTGTGTTTGGTGAGGCAAATACTCACGTGTGTATTTGTGCCAGAAGAAAAAGGAGTTTGAAGTGGAAGGAAGAAGTGCTGTGATGTTTCTGGGCTCGGGAAGAATTCAACTTCAAGAGGTGCACTCGGTTGTCATGTAATACCCTACTTGGTGGAGAAGGGGCTCCCTGCTCCCACATAGTTGGAAACTCCTCAGGAGCGCATGGCTGCTGCTTCTCATGAGGGCAGCATCCTGTCTAGAACAGGCTCTGAATGCTCAGCTCTCAAGTGTAGGAACCTGAGAGTTCCTGGCCTCTGGTAAGCAAGAGTGGTTATCCTACAGCCCAGGACAAGCTTAAGGAAGCTCAGAGAGCCTTTGGGGCCTCCCAGGCCCAGCACTCGGTGGAAACTGAGATCCTGGCCCAGGGTGAGACACGATGGGGAGTTGAGCCCATCAGCACTATTTGGCCATGGTAGAAAGCAGCTGCTTTGAAAGCCAGCCTGTCCTTCCATGCCTGTAGGGAATCAGTGGCAGCAGGAGTACCTGCTGATTTCCTGAAGGCAATGAAAGGAGCTGACATCTTAGATGGCAGTGTGACCATGTTCAAAATAAAATTAAGAAAAGTCTTTCTGGCATGCTGCTCCGTTTCTAGAAGTCTGAATTTATTTTCTCCCCAAGACTTCCTCATAAAATGAGGCCCTGGCCCAATTGAAATCAGTAGGAGTTGCCCTGGTGACCTCAATAAACCCAGGATTTTCATTTGTAGTGTTCATTTTGTATGATTATTCCCAAAACACAACATAAAACCACCAAACAAAGGGAAATTAATTTTGAAATCCCACTGTAATCTGATTATCTAAAATGTAGGTAGAAATATTTCTGTTAAATTTTACAGAACTCCTGCTCATCAGATTTTGTGTGCCTGCCCCCAAGCTTTTCTACTAGAATGCTTTATCTTCAGCCATGTATCTATAGACAGAACAGTAAATTTGTACAAGGCTTTATGTATATTTTTACAATCTGTGTATAGAATTCATAGCACATAAGATGCATAGCACAGATAAAGTATTTTTAAGATTAGAAAGTGTCTGTAAATTGCCCATAATCCCTTCACCATGAAGAAAAAACAAAGCCAGCTTTTTTGCTCGAAGGCACTGGTATTTTGAAAGAGCTTCTTGAAGTCTGTGTGCTTGTTGATAGCATCAGAAATGCATTTATATTAAGCCTTTAATTGTAGCATTTTACAATCAGCTTTCTAGTTGTTTTCTATAGACAAAGATAACATAGCTGGCCTTCAGGGACCCTCCACCCTGGTCCAGTGGGGTTTACACTTGAACAGATAGTAGCAAGTGCAATTTTCTAGATCTCATTTTAAAGCTTCACAGGGATGTTAAGTGCTGCCTGGGGAGCAGCAGCCTTTCAAGAAGAGCCGTGGCTGGTTTTAGCCTGACATCAGCCAGGGGCTTGCATGGGGAGGAATCTGAGTGGGGCTGCTGTGGCTGTGTAGAGAGGAAAGATTTCCACCTCCCTGAGGGCAAAACACCTTGTGTTGCCTTGTGCTGGCAGCAACCACGTGCTGAGCGTCAGCAGCCGGGAGGAATTGGAGGCATGAAGTGCCCTGGGTTCCCCCAGCATGGAGGCTCCCAGACATAGGGCTGTGCTGAGCAAGGTAGTTTCGTGAGCCAAAGAGCTGGGATCCTGGATCTCAGCACCCTCGGTGATGGAGGGGTATGGCTGGGCTGCTGAATGGCATGTGATTGTCGTTTTTTTACAGCTGAGAATCCCATTTTGTTTTCTTGTTATTCTGGGAGATTCTCCAGCTCTCCTCTCCCCTGAGCTGCCTATTCCTGCTCTGTGCCAGAGGCTTCCATGTGCTCGAAGCCCAGAGATTCCCTTTTCGCTGGGACTGGGGGCACTGGAAACACCTGGTGGAAAAAGACTAGCTGAGGCAGGGTGGGACATCCCCATGTTTTGGTGCACTCCTTGCAAGCTGCCCTGGATGTGGTAGGAGAGGCAGGATAATTCTTTTGTGGGTACAGATGTATTTCAGTTTTCTGCAGCCAAATGCTGATTGTGCTTAAAAGGGAAAATGAACATTAATTCACTTCTTTGGTAGGGTATTAGAGTTGTGATTCTGCAATGGCTAATTTATGCTTTTGCCTTTCTGGAGTCAGTAGTCCCAGTGGGCTCAGGGGAGGTGTTGGGAAACAGGGCTCCCATCTACCTTGAAAACATACATGGAAACGTCTTTCTTTAATGCCCTGCTTGTAGGAAGTTGTGAGGCGACAAATTCACAGAGAGCTGGAGCATGGCATGTCTGGCTTGTTTTTGTAGTGGGACTTGTTATGAATAAAAGAATGATGGAAATGTATTTTGCTTAGAAATACTAAATCCTGCAGAACTTCCAGAGCATGGGGGTAGCAGAACATAAAGGCACTTCCAGATGTGAGGTTATGACCCCTTGGTTGCAGCCTTAGGCTAAGGTGGGACATGTTCTCGCTTTTGTTCTTACCCACCAGAGCATGCTAGGAGTGGTACTCACATCAGGCACCACCAGTGCTGAGGGAGAAATATGCTGAGGGAGAGAAATGAAGGGCAGGGATCTGGAATACAGAGGGAAAGTAATCAGAAGTAACAGCTCTCATCATGCACAGACAATAGACAGTAAACTGGCTTCAGGAGAGCTATTCAGGCATCATGGGAGCCAAATCAACAGACAGAAGGTAAGAATAGAGTCATGACAACTATTTAAATGATTTGCAAAAGTTGATTATGCTCAAGACTTCCCTAGACCCTACAAAGGAAGAGTTTGTTTTGCTGCCTTAGAGTACAGTCCATGCATGTTTTTGCCTTTGTCCTCCATGCTTCATTTGGTAGTTTCTTTACAATATGTGCTATATAAGATATTTTTCCCCCTCAGTGCCTGGGGATGAGCATGTTGGTTGACCCTGCTTGGGAAAATAATTTCCAAGTATAGCCTGTAATTGTCCTAATAAGCACTCTCCTTCACCCCTCTACACAGGATCTTTGCTGGCTCATAATAAGATGGCAAAGGGCAGGAGTCCCGAGACACAGCTGGCAGAGGAAGCTTTCCCTGCACTCCATTGTGTTTCCAGGATGGCAGCAGCAGGGCATTGTGTTCCCTTATCAAACACTCGTTCTGCCCTGGTGAGAGTCGGGCACGGGCTCACCATGCTGCCTTTGTGGTGAACTAGCTGGGGCACACAGGATGGCCTCTGCAGGCGCTGTGATTTCTGTGTCACCCTTCTGCCAGCTGTAGGGGGATGGATGATCCCAGATCTGGCATAACGCCTGCCGAGGGTTCGGACAAATGTGAACTGACAGAGGGAGTTCATACCAGGTCAGCATTTCACAGCATTTCTGAGCGGGTATTAGGAGCTTTAAAAATCACTGAAGTGCAACATGAGATATTTAGAAGTTGGGGTTCCTACCAGCTCATGGCAGTCATTTTTCATCCTGTTTTACAGGCAGAACTCCCCAGCAGAGCAGTTACAGTGGTCATGGGTATCACTGGCTCTGGGGCCCTGGGAAAAGGCAGAGGCTTACACCTGAACACTAGAGCTCTAAAAGGAGGTTGTGGAATGGTCAGGAAAATCAGCTGGAAGCTACTGTGTTGTTCTGATTTTCCTGTAGCATGCTCTGTGCTGTCATAGGTTTGTTGTCACCGGTTGAAGGTGTGTTTTTGTGTAATGAAATACACCTCCTGACATCAGCAGGACTGGGAGCAAACACCTACCATTTCCCATCTAGGAAATCTGCCATTCCACACTCCATGACTGTCTTTGAAAGAAAAAAAGGCTTCTGTTCAGCACTGCCAAAATGTGATATTAATTGAAATAAAGATTGGAATGAAATGTGAGTGTGACTTGATCTAGGAGCAGCCTTACAGAATGAGATTTAAAAATATTCAGCACAGGAAGGAACTCATGCATTGAGTCACAGGAGCACTGATGAATTAGTAAGGATGGTCTATCCATAATTCTGATGAGCTGGGACAGACAGGAGAGGAAGCAGCACACAGAAAAAGCAATACCAGCAACTCAGGCTGAGAGATCAGGAGCCTTCAAAGGAAAAAAATTCAGCCAAGTTAAGGGAAAAGAAATCTCTTACCCTTGGTTTCTGCCATTTGTCATGCATCTCGAGTGATTGTGTAGATGACATGCATTTGCTGAGCTCCTGGTAAGACTCCGTAGTTAGAGAAATGCCTTACACTAGAAGGCCAGAGTGAGGTCTTTCAAAGGTCATTATCAGAACTGGTTTCTCATCAATACACTACTTGATTGGAGGAAAAGACTCAAAATTGCAGGGCTTTGATTGCTGGGAGGGAAGCTTTTAACTGCTTCCTGCTGTTCTGTCATTTTGCGTTAACCCCAAATGGCCCCGTTAAATTGATGTCCTGTTTCCCATTTACTGCCCACAAATCACTCGTCTCCTGTTAATATAGGTAACATTTGCACATGATAGGAATTGGAGTGGCTAAACTGTAAATCTTAAAGCCAGCAAAGAACTCAAAATTATTTACCCAGTGACCCAAGTACTGATTTCCCTCACCACTTCATAATATTCAGTTGTGAGCTTTATTAAAAATACAGAACCTCATGTCTGCCTTAGGAGAATCTTTGCACAAATACTGTCCCCAAGCCGTGGATTGTGAGTCAGTGTGATTTCTGTGTGACAGCTAATTTCTTGCAGCTAATCAGAGGCTGAAACAAAGGCTGGGAGTGATGCAGCTGCTCAGGCAGTGGGGTGTCACCGCTGATGCCGTGTGACACCGCACCTTGCTGCTGTGGGCTGGGCCAGCAATGGAAACAGCTCTGCTTGCTCAGGACAGTGATGCTCTGAGTGCCTGGGAGCTCTTTGGGCTCAAGAGGAGCTGAGCCCCAGAAAGGTTTTCCTTCACTCTGATGGACATCTGAGCTTACATGGCCTCACGGATTTGCGCGTGCATCCACTCTCCCATCCAGAAATGAGTCGTGCCTCCGGTCCTTCTGCTGACAGCATTTTACTCAAGCCCACTTTTACTGTCAGGTTGAACTCAGATGCTGACAGTGTTCTGGGGTGATGCGTGGTCTCTTCTGCAGAGCTCCCCTGGCAGCAGAGGGAAGCATAGGGAGCTGGATAATGAATCTCAAAACAAGACTTGGGATCGCAGGAATACCCCAATAATGGTCTCAAAGTACTTTGGTATAACTGGAGAGGACAAAATGAGTGAGCATCTTGTAATTTGTGGTGTTTGTTGTGAGCAAACAAGAAAAAAATTAACCCTTCTTCTGCTGGCCTTCAGGCAATACTGTTCCCTTCACTCTTCCATATCCCTACTTCCTCCAGTGCAAAGAGGAGGAGAATGAAATCCCGCCCCTCAGCAGCGCTTTGATACCTGCTGATCAAACCTGCTCCACAGGCAGCAGGAATCAGGACAGGTGCAGCAAGGCCCCACTCTCCTCATGAGCCAAGATTGCTGCTGTGCTCTGTCACTGAAAGATTCCCAGTATCCGTAAATGTCACTAAACTGGGAAAGGCAACATTGCTGAAAATCACAATCAAAGGGGCCTCAGATGTAAATCCTTTCTAAAATCTTTATAATCTCCAACTGCTTTGGTTTCAATAGATCTTTCCACATAATGAGCCACCAGCCAAAAGGTAAATATAAATGCAAAATATTCCCAAAGCAAACATATTACTGGCTTTTAAAACAAGTCCATTTAAATAATAGGAAAATTTATTAAAGAAAGAGAATCTATTCCGCTTTATGTTTAAAGACCAATTAATGCAAATATCACAGGTTTATCCTGCATTACTCCCTCGGGAGGAGTTACTGGGGAAGCAATTTGTTTCTTGTTCGCTAAGGCAGGGAACTTTGAAGTTCCTGAGTTGTCTGTCTCTGCAAGTAGCCCATTTAATCTTGAGGGAAAGTGTCAGATCTAGGTTGGAGTCAGCCGTGTGCATTGTTTAAAGCTCTGTCAGGAAGAGGTCTGCAGCATGCCACCAGCGAGCAGAATGAGGGGCAGTGGAAGTGGCACAAAGAATTCCTGGAAGAAATTTTTTATTGTCTATTAGCAATGGGCACAGAGCCCTGCACAGTGAGTGTCAGGAGGGCTCCATTATGTCTTATCTTTTTTTTCCTTAGAATTGACTTCTAGGTTAAGGGATCTCATAATTTGCTTTTAGGTGGTATCAGATGAGGATGACTTCTGAGAGGGCTAGTTGCTGGGAAAGCCACCAGAAATAGCTTTGTTTCCCCAGACAATCCTCAGTTTTAGGGATGTTCACACACGCCTGCTCCTTTGACTGTGCTCACAAAATTGTCTCTGGAGCTGTACTGTGACTGGATTAGGTAAATTATCTAGAATTAATTTCTTTTAAATTCAGCCTGGAATATTGTACTCTGTTTGTTGACACAACTGTGTGGGCAATGGGTTGTGACTGGTTAGGGGATGGCAGCATACACCTCTGACAGGCTGCTTCCCTGCACAGAAAACATTTAGGAGCTGTCTGAAACTCCAGAGCCATCGAGTTCACAGCAGACTCCACCTTCATCCCAGAATTGTTTAGCAGAAGTCAATTTTTTTACTCTTTAATTACAAATCAGACCCTCAGCTATCCATCAGCACAGCTCCAGTGAGCTGGTACACATGAGCTCCCATGTCAGCTCTTAGCCTGAAGGTTCCAGCCTTGGGTTATCAGCTGCAAAGAAAATCTCTGAGATGTTAACAGCATATAAAGCAATTCTGGGAGGTCACTATGCATCTGAAGACAGCTCAAAACAATAGCCAGAGGGGGAATAGAAGCTGTTTGCTACAACTGGATTGGCACTAAAATCTACTGATGCAAAATTCACAGCCAACATAAATTAATTTACTCCTGATCACTCCTTACAAAAACTCTGGCTTCTCCCTACTTCCCCTAATGACTTCTGTCTGACAGCTGTGGGTTTGCAAAGCAAACTGTAGTAGCAGAGTAGACCTTAACGTTCTGAAACATCACTAAAATCCATGAATAGAATTGCATTTGAAACTTACAGTGGTTGCCAGCTTATACTGAATCAAGCCTGACATGTTTTTATGGACTATACTTAATCTTTGAGCATCTTTCATCTCCCTATCACCTGTGTGTGAGGGAAGTATCAGCCCTCTTTGACACATGAAAACATGAGGCACGGGACACCTGAGAGAGGCCTGGAGATTGCTCTGCTCTGTAGCAGTCTTACAAGAAGGCACCATCTCACCTTTTCATGTTAGTTGGATCAGCTGCGAGATCTCAGATTGTTTTTCCTGCTATGAATCACAGAACCACAGAATGGTTTGGGTTGGAAGGGACCTCAAAGATCATCCAGTTCCAATCCCCCAGAGGTGGACAAGGCCACCTTCCCCTAGACCAGGTGTCTCAGAGCCCCATCCAACCTGGCCTCAAATACTTCCAGGGATCCAGGGGCAGCCACAGCTTCTCTAGGCAACCTGTGCCAGGCCTCAGCACCCTCACAGGGAAGAACTGATTCCCAATATCTAATCTAAACCTACTGTCTGGCAGTTTGGAGCCACTGCCCCTTGTCCTGTCACTCCAGGACCTTGTAAACAGTCCCTCACCATCTCCTTTATAGGCTCCCCTCAGATACTGGAAGTCCAAAATTAGGTGTCCCCTGAGCCTTCTCTTCTCCAGGCTGAACAATCCCAACTCTCTCAGCCTTTCCTCACAGCAGAGCTGCTCCATCCCCCTGATCATTTTGGTGGCTTCCTCTGGACTCAATCCAGCAGCTCCATGGCCTTCCTATGGCAAGAATCCCACAGCTGGACACAGCACTGCAGGTGGGGTCTCACCAGTGCAGGGACAGAGGGGCAGAACCCCAATCCCTCATAGAATTCAGCTCGAGTTCCCACTGAGACCCAGGCAGTGAGTGGGATGGGCAATATTTCTCCTGGCTTGTAGCAGCACCTCTGCAGGAGAGGGGAGCAGGGCTGTCCCTGTTCCTCCTCCCAAGGGTGAGGAGAGGTCTGCAAGCTGTAGCTGTAGCTAAGTGAATGCTCTGTAAAGTCATTTTATGTAATGGCCTGGAATTTGTATCTCTGCTTATGAAGCAGGAGCCGGTGGCTGTTTTAATAACCAGCGTGCAGTGTGAATGCTACACTGAGCTGAATTCTTTCCTCAGTTAGTCTGTGCATGCTGGTGAAGTCAAGGAGAACTGGGCTGGTATCCAAGGACAGAAGCTGGTTGCTTGTCTACTTAGGGTACATCGAAAGCATCAGTAATGAGATGTGAGAAGAATAAATAAGCCTGTTTACCACGTGGAACAGAGCTGCCTTACAGAGGGTGAGCTGAAAAATGACTAGTAAAGGGCTGCAGCCAACTGCCCCTCCCAGAATCTCCTGTCATCTCCTCCCACAGCAACCCAGGAAATGCCCTAGAAAAAAGCCCTAGGAAATGCCTTGGAAGCACAGCTCTGCAGTAAGAAGGGCTTGTCTGATGTACTCTGCTGGAAAGGTCCCTTTTGTCTGGGGAGCCAAAGGTAGGAATGGTGATGCTTGTGCTGGGAATTTCAGAGTTTCTATGCTCATGTGCAGGACAGGAGCTAAAGCAAGGCCTTTTCAGGCTTGCAGTGATCAGTCAATGCAGAGAAGGATCACCTGCAAACAGGATTAGGATAGGATACATGATATCATACAGAATCTTATATTCAGAAATCAGATGGGAAGTAAGCTGCGGGTCTGGTTCAGGGCTGAGAATGGTCAGTGAAGCCTTGGACCATGGAATTTATTACAAATTGTCGCAAGCCAGGGAAGGCTAATCCAGGTTTAGAAATATGTGAATTTTGTAGCTGCAGTTTTACCCTTTAATAGTTAGAGAGTTGTTATATAAATAGTATAACGAGGCACTGTGCAGACGGAGTGGGAAAAAAGAGTTTATTTTTGTAGTCTAAAAGAGATCCCTTAAAAAATGGGATGAAGGGAAGAGAAGGGAAGAGCATGGTCCTGGACCACAGATGGGTGGAAGGCCTTGTCAGCCAAAGCAGCATCTTCCCTAAGTAGGGATTTCACAGCAGAATTAAAAATACATCAGGTCTAAGATCTTAATAAGTGGTTTCTAAAGAAGAGATGTGGGAAATGGAGCACAACAAAGCAGGCAGATCCTGCTGGCCCAAGTGGCTGCAAGCCAGGAGCAAGGGGCGATGTGGCTCTGCACTTGCACTGGAGAATTACAAATAAAGGAACAATTGGGAAAGGCAAGGTGTAATTCATAAGGCAGCCAGAACTTGTTTAATGTTTCTCCGGATTTAAAGCTAATCACAAGCTAAGTTTACCCTTCTGGTTCCTCCTCCCACCCCACACCTCCAGGATCTTCTTATTTATAGCCTTCCAAATTCCTGCACTTTTCCCGAGCGTGATGTACAGGAATGGATCAGTCTCATATCTCAGTGGCTGCAGAAGCCTGGCAGTGTTTTCACATTGCTTCTCCTTCCAATAAATCAAAGCATTCAGAACTGAGGACTGCATTTCCAGTAGAAGTCCTGTGGTAGGGAAGGACGGCTGTTTCTGCATTTTTACAGCTGTGAATCCCCTGGACAGCATTCCTGCTGACTGGAGTGCCTTGCAGCAGTTGTATAATTGCAAGTCAAAATTTCCCTGGTTTGCCAAATTGCTGAACCAGAAAGGTTTGCTTACTAAAGGACTGGAGGGAAGAAACTGGAAGGGAGACAGAGGCGAGAGGCTGCATAAACTGTTGGGCTGTGATCAGCATTTTGATAATTTTAAGAATTTGTCAGACGGGAGGGGAGAAAGCTATGTGCTGAGAGATGGGTGAATAATTAACTACATATAATTTAGTCAATGAATTTTGCTGATAGAGGATTATCTACAAATGGATTCCTGTGTGTGTCAAATGTTATTCAACAGCTCTTTTCAGTGAATAATTTTTGAGTTGTAGCTGTATCCTGAGGAGTTCATTGAGGTATTTGATAATTAAATACTGAGAAATAAGTGAGAGTACTAGCACACCAAAAACTAATCACTTAAAGGGTGCTTGTACAGTGTCATTGAATTCTAAAGGTGTAAAGGAAAGTTTGTTTGAACTTTCATCACCACATAGTCTTTGAAGAGGTCACTTTAAATCTTGTAAGCCATGAAATTTGAGGCATTTGAAGTGAATTACCCAGTTTTGAGGATCTCAATACTTATCTGTCTGTACACGATTGTACTTAGGAAACACTCATCTGCAAAGCTCGCAGAAAACTACACCTATTTCTCTGACTTACTACTTGTTACTTCCCTCTCATCCCTTCATTAAACTGATATGCTCTTGCCACACTGCATTAGAGATTATTGAAATAGGGCAGTTTCCTGTAAAATATTTGCAATAGAGCCTAAGCATCATTCTAAAATTCAAATACCTTAGTAATGATCTAAAGTATTAATTTCCAAGGCTCTGAGGAAGATGCTGATATTCTTTAACCTCCACTCCTTGTGTAACCCTGGACAGAGCAATTACTTGGAGAAGTTCTGTTATCCCCATCTTACAGCTAAAGCCCGCTTGGGTGATAAAACTCTCTTGTAGTCATGAAGCAAAGATCTGAGAGCTGCATTCCCAAAACTGCAGTAGCAGAGAATGCTCCAAGGAATCCAGTGTCATAGCAAAATTCAGCATACAGTAAACTGTAGATGCTGTTGATGAAGTAAAACTGCAAGTCAAAAAAAAAAAAAAAAACAAAGAAAAACAGCTAAGAGTACACATTGTTTAGGTGAAAGATTTTACTGGATAAGAGGTGGATTTTTAAGCACCAACTCTTGTGGTGACAGAACAGTTACATTTTGACCTGTTTAATTTAAATAGGTATCCACAAGAAAACTCAGCACAGCCCAATGGAACTCAAGCCAGGGCAGAAAAAATTCACCTGCATTCCTTTGTGAAGGCAGGAGTTTCAAATAAAATGGAGCTCTCTGTTCCAATTCTGTATTGCCATGCAGTTTTACCCTGCAGAGTCACACTCGGAGCAGCACAAGTGTCCTTTCAGAGAGACGTGTGATGTGCTCAGCTCCTGTGCATGTGCTTGTGGCTCACAAGCAGATTGCTAATGTGGTTTTGTGTTTGTCTCAGTGCTTTCTCTCAGGAGGTGATGCTCCTGACAGTTTGATTACTTGGAATCTGAGGTGAAAATGCCCAACCAAAGAGAACGGATGAGAGAGAGAAAAAACAGCAGCACATTAAAATCAGAAAATCAGGCTTTTTGTGAAGGACACAATTGCATGTTCACGTATTGCTGAAATCCAAAGGTACTTCTAATAACCCTTTAAACCTCATCTTTTTCTAATAATCTTGATAATCCTCACCTAGGATTGCCAGGGAGTAATTTGTGACTTTGAAAAGCAAAGCTGCTTGACAGAACATCAAAGGTTTGTGCCACTGAAGTTTTATGCAGCCGTTGCTAAATCCTTCACGCTTGAAACAGTGATGAAAAATGATTGTCAGCTAAGAAACCAAAATTACACCAATCTGCTTCAGGGTTGTGGGGCGTTTTTTCTTCATTTTAAAACATGACCCAGCCTAGCACAGTTCACTTACCAACCTCAAGTGTTCTGTCATTGAAAAAGAATAGAACTGAGTCAGGAGGGGTGAATTTATTTCATGCTTCACAAATGTATGTAGAGGGGGTGGGAAGGAGAAAATGCTGAAAATAAAATCAAGCAGGTCATTGCCCAAATACTTCAATTCTGATTGTCTTTATGTAACACATGTAACAGACAGTGTAGTTGCTCTCTGAATTTCCAAGGGGAATATTCAATGCAGAGTAGCTGAAATGGAAACTAAATGTGACTGGAGGCTCTAGTTCCCCAGCAATATCACTGCAGGTAATTTTTCTGGCTGTAAATCAAGTGATCCTTAAAGCTGAATGCTGAGAAGCAGAAGTTTGGGAGTGATTTGGCTTGTCATCTCTATCAAAATCTGGTCTTAATGAGTATCTTGTTAGCTACTCCCACACCTGCTCTTCCTTGGGCAGAGGCCTCCATGATGTACCAAAACCAGGGCACCAAGCTGGGAGCAAGAGGAGATGAGAGGTTCAAAGCATCAGCATCACCTCTGTTGGGAACGCCCGCGTGGGAGAGGCTGCTGCACACAGAGCCCGGAGTGCCTGCAGCCCACCAACCATGGCACTGCCTGCCCCTGGCACCAGGGGCTGCACTTCTGGGGTCGCTGGGGGAGTCCCACAGGGGGAGAAGGCAACTTGATGCCAACCTGGCAGGACTGGAGCACATTGTCCTACTGTTGCTGTGCAGAAAAGCTGAATCACTCAGCACCCCGCGGCTCTGCGAGGCTACTCATAGAAGGAAAAAATGATCCTTTCCCCAGCCATGGCAAGGGAACTTTATCTGGACAACATCCATTCTGCATTGCAGGTTATTATTTTAGGGCTGTTTCTGGAGGGAAACAGGAGAGACAAAGCCTGGCTGCTTCTGTTCTCAGTAATGAGGGAGAGATCCCACTAACATGGCCCCTCTGCAAAGGCTGTGTCCCTTCCCAGGGAACTGATCAGCCAGAAGCTGATGGGAGTCAGATTCTCCCCTCCAAAGCTCTCACTGGTGAGTATCTGCAGATCATCTCAGCCACTTGCTTTGCAAAGTTGTGTTCTAATATCCTGATTATAATTTGAAGATGACGAGCAAACGTGCGCAGAGTTAGCCTTGAACATATGGAAACTTTTCTGAGATTGCTGGTTCTGAAGAGATGCTGCTCAGTGATTAGTCACAAAGGCTGAGATATAAACTGAAACTTCTCCCTGCCTCTGCTCTTGCTGCATATTCTCTGCACCACCTCCGACAGAGGAGTTGGAGGTCAGACAAAGAAAGAAATGAAATACAGTCTAGCAAAAAAAAAAGGTTATAAAGATAAATGGTACCACTCCAGTGTGATGCAAGGGTGCTGCATGGCATGAAGTGCTGCATGTTGATGGGCTGTGTCACCTCACTTGTCTGCAATTCTCATTCTTCCATTGCTTTGCTGTGGAGCCAATGACAAAGATGACACTAAGCCATTTCATCCTGAAAATCCAAATGCTTGATTTAGCCAAGGTTTTTCCTCTCCTTGGAAGAGAGGGAAGTGCTGTGCCAGACCTTGAAGTTCTTTGAGAAAGAGAATCAAAAGAATCATTTCAAGCCTTTAGAGGGGTGGGTATTGTTCTCTCAGTATTAACTTACCTCTTCCCCACCCCACCCCCCAAATATTCTCTACATTATCAGACAAGCACTTGGCTCAGGAGGTTCCCTCAGTAGGATCTGGGCCTAGGAAGCCCATTGTCTCTCCTGCTCCTGCAGGAACCCTGCATTTTGGATATTAGGTAGGAAAAATCCACTTGCTCTTGTAGCTAAGCCTCCTTCAAAGGCAGTCAGTCCCCAGGCAGTGGGGGAGTGTGTATGGCACAGGGAGAGAGCAGCATGGCAGGAGCAGAAGCCAGCAGCTGGTATTGTTGTACTTGTGCATCTGCATTACAAGATTTTATGTGATTAAATTGTTCCACAAGGTAGCTCTAATGAAGTTATAAAAAGTCTCTTCAGCTTTCCAGCTGGTGGGTAGCAGAATGTGAGATGCAACTGATGGTCAAATGTACACTCTAATCAGTCATGAAACATTTTATTTAATTAACTTTGGTTTACTTGAGAGATACTTTAAAGGTTTGATCAAAACACTCTCTAATTTTGGAACTTCTTTTGGCCTAATTTCTAAAATCTAATTACTCCAGAACTTCACATTTAACCTTTCAAGCCAGAACATGGCTGGTCCTCACACCTTAAATGTCTCTAATGAGACAAATGAACTTAAACAATTATCTCTTCTGTAGTAATACTCCTTTTACCTCAATAGCTTTCCTTGGAAAACAACATAACTTTTACAAAGAGGGGTCTAGTTATAAGCTTGTTTGTTAAGTCTCAGGGGATTTTTTCTTTAGCAATCCTTTATTGATGATGTTACTTAGATTTTTTTTTCATCTTCCTTAAGAAAGGCCTATTTTTAGAGATGTCCTCCTTCTGTGTCACTTTGGACAGCACAGCCTGCCTGAATTTACTCCTAGCGAGGCAGAGGTGTTCTCTACAAGCATCACCTCGTGCATGTTGCATGTGCCCAAAATGAGGGGCTGTGTGTCAGTGAATAAGAGGAGAGTGTCACCAAAAACTCCCATTGATTTATTCTTCACCACACTTTTTTCTTCCTTGATAATGAATGCTTTTTATTTCTGGAAAGAGGCACATTTTAAAAATGCTCAAGTTTACATGGAAAACCAAAGCTATTTTTAGGGTGTTTTTTCTGGGTTTTTGTTGGCACTGTCATACAAAGAAGTACTCAATTTTCTGTCCTAACAGAAACACAAAAGCAGAATAAGAGTATGTGCATGGTTCAGTATCTGTTAACATTGCCACTATTCACTGTCATCAGGATGGGAAGATACCTTTCTATGTTTAAAAGTGTATTTCCTCTGTTACTTTCACTGGAAGAAACTTCCAGCTCTCAGGTCTTCTCATACCTCTGGACAGGACAACATGCCTGAAGTGGTTGTGAAGAACACCTCATACAAACAGAAAAGCAATGTAATCTGTCCTCATCAGGTCTTGTCCTGAATGCATTGTTAAGTCCTTACATGAAACAAGTTTTCTTTCCCTTCCTTTATACTTCTTCTTATCATTAGTTATTGTAATTAAATGTTGTTTCTTCTATAAAATCAAGTTCTCCTTCAAAACTGGCTGAGTCTTTGGTCACAATTACATTACAGCAATGAGTTCCACTTAGAATTTCTCCCTCCGGGTTTTTCTAAACACCAGAATTACCTTTCTTTTTAAAAAGAAAAATTAGTCTTTTCAAATGGCTCTTTTCATTTGGGAAAAATGAATTGAAAAATCTCTGTTGGGAACTTTCTGTCCTGTCTTTTCAAATAAATTCCCATTCATGTAAAGCCTTAGTTTGGAAATTGCCATAGAAAAAAATAAAAGCTTTGAGAATCTGTGGGAATTTTTGTTAGAAAGTGGTTGCTATACTTAGAAAACCAAACAAAAATAAATTATCAAAGAAATAGCTTTCTTGTTGGAGACCTCATCATCCAAGCTGCAAAACTGAGGCGGGTAGAAGTTTTGCCCCATCACTGTTGCGTCAAATTCAAGGTTAATGTTGTGCAGAGGAATTACAGTAATAAGGAAAACTCTCTCAAAGCAAGGAAATCAGGCAGCAAAGGCCACAGAAGCACCTGAAGCTCCATATTCCATAGACCTATGGATTTTATAATGTAGCATCTTCTCTTTTAGCAGGGCCCATTCCAGCCAGGTCGGGAGATGGATCAAGAAGCTTCACAGCAGGGCAATTTACAGACAAATGTGCCAGCCCGGAGTTCCTGGTCCTTACTGTGCAGATCTTGCTTTCTGCTGTGCCCCTGTGCTGCTGAACACAGATCTGCACAAGCCCCTCCAGGTGCTTTGGTGTGCGACACACTGCATTTATTACAGGGTTTTTGGAAGCCAGCTGAACAGCTGAGCTGCTTGATACTTTGTGGCATAAAATCCTGGGGCCGAAAAGGGCTTCTCCTCAGTCATCTCTAAATCATTCACCCTTCATTTTACTGAGTTCCTTCCAGCCAACGCTGTAGAGGATGACTAGACAGGCTAAAGTGATCTTGAAATTTTCATATTTGCTTCTTTTTCCAAGCCATATTAAGAAACCTATTCTCACTGATCAGCTTTTCACTTTAAAATTTTCTGTCCTCTAATACTTCAATAACTGATTGAAATTTTATCAAGGGTCAGGGAGGGAAGAAAACAAAACCACTTTAATCATAGCAGGAGGAATAAAGTTCATTTTCTCAGAGAAGACACTTCCAGAGAAGTGTCTTCAACCTCACCCCTGGTGGAAAGTCTGTAGGTTTTAGCACTGCCGGAGAATGATTCTGGGCCAGAATGATTTCATCTCTCTGACAAAGGTAGTTAAGTGTTTGACAATTTTGTCTAAAGTGCCAGGTTTTCCCAGAAATAGTTTTGGGTTTTCATAAGCATGGAGACATTTCTGTCATTTCAGCCTTGTTTAGCTTATTACACCCTGCCAGCCATGTCCAGATGAAGTGCAACGGAGGCTGCTGCCTCTGTTACAGACCCACATCTTCTCTATCAGCAAACCTTCAGTACCATGGCCATTACACAAGCCCTAACATTTGATCTGCCACTGATGATAGGCACTTTCCAATATGTGGTTGCTAGCCTGCAAAAATGATCAACAAATCGCAGGTTGCGGGATGTAATTTTGTATCCTGCAGGATGGTGTTGAAGTCCTCCTGCTTCACTTCAATGTGAAGGTCATTCCTCCAGATCTGAAATTACACTTGCTCAAAGTGGCATGGGGAACTATACCACAAGCTTAATTTAGAATAAAAACACAGGAAAATAATGTTTCATGTCAATTTGGTTTTGACAGTTTAACAAAAAAGTTAATTTGTCATAGAGACAAGATGTTTGTCTCTTGTTCAAATTGGTGGATCAGACCCCAAATGATTCTTTGGTTCTACTAGGAAATATTATTTCATTTCCTCCATTGCTTTTTTTAAAGCACCAAAGTGCTTACAAAACACCTTTGCTTTTCACCAAGCTTTCCCGAGACTGTAAATGTTCAATATTACAAATCCATGCTTCCTAGTATTGATGAATCTGGCTCTTGGAAAGCCAGAGTTGCAATGATTAACTATCTGATTAAACCAAGAAAAAGAGCTGCCTTGAGGGTTTGAAAGAAGTGCCCTTCAGGAGATTTAATTTCATGATCTCCCTAATGAGTGTTTTGTAAGTTCAGTGGACATCCTGTGTACATCTTTTAAATCAGGGGCAGATTGCATATTAGTTTACAGCGTTATCACAAATTAGCAGTACAATATCAGTTTCTCTGATGCGGGGAACTCTGAACAGGAATCATTTGCATTTCTGTGTGAGCGTCCTGGAGACAAATAGAATGAAATGATTAGCTTTTTAATTTAATTGGCTTCCAAGGAGAGCCTGAGAATAGAAAGCACAATGCACTGCACAGTTACTGTAGAAACAGTGGAGGTCAAAACCTCAGTGTGCAGGCCCTACATCAGTCACCACTGCTCCTGTGCAGTAATTTTTTTAATTCTCACTGCATCTCCATCAGACCCCAGGAAGCCAGATAATTCAGCGTTAGTATTCCAAGTGGAAGTGCTGGGTCATTTGTCACTGGTCGGATCATGCTATGGAATTTGTTTAAAAAAAGCTGCCAAAATGAAAAACTACATTGTATCGGTGCTCTTATATATCAGCCACAAGAATTAGATCAGGACAAAAAGAAAGAAAAAGGAGAGGAAAAATCTTTCTTTCTCATAGGAGAATAAAAAAGACAGAACAAGGGAAGAAAAAGTGGTACAAAATGGATAACAGTCTGGCAAGAAACCCTTTTTCAAAATAATCTTTGTATAACAGACAGTTAAGATTTATGTGTTATTTAGCGGAGCTAGCAGTGCTGAATGCAGTGAAAGCAAAAAAGGAGATAATATTGTGCTAATATTCAAAACTCCTGCACTCTTTTGACTGTAGAAATAAAGAGCTATAGCTCTTGTAAAACTTGAGCTGGCCTAGGAGCTCATCAATGAACAGAGAAACCCATCCACACAGTGCTAAATGTAGAGAAGGGATTTCTTTACTATTTTTGGACTGGCTAGTGCAAGATCTGTGCTGCTACTTCAGCTTGAATTCATTCATCTGTCTGCAGAGAAGTTCAGAACTCCTCCTCTGTGTCTGATCCCATATGCTTGTGCCAGCACAAAAACCTGACACAAAGCACTTCCATATGTAGCAGGCTCAGCTGCACCAAGGGGATCACATTAACCTCCCATTTCATTTTTGCACTGTTGATTTTTTAAAGCACAAAGGTTCCTTTTAGGAGGTCATGCGTGAACAGTTGTTGGCATTTTTATTATTTCCTATTACAACAATAAATTATTCTTGGTAGCTGTATTATTATTCACTGAAGGAGAAGGAGGAGGAAGTGCTTGCCAACTAAAAATATCATAGTGGTCAGTGTTCTTTCCAAGAACACTGGAAAGTGTTCCAGCTCCCCTTCCTGTCCTGAAGAAATTCAGTCCCTCATCTTGTGTCTGTGACTCGGGTGCCCAGGCTGTGCCCAAGCACTGTCTCTTTCCTCCTCCTCCTCTTCTGCAAACCCAGTTCCTGTGGAGAAAAGCCAGATACACTGGGCCAAAAATATGGCACAAGCTGGTGTGATTTTATAACTTCCCTGGGAAGCACAGGATCCCTGCACAGCCCGCATGGATCATTCTGTCTGCACTGCACAGCAATCAGGGGAGCAGTGCTGTGAGCCGAGCTAAAAACTTCCCTTGTTGGCCCTACTGGTCCGAGAGGAGAGTGGGCTTTCAGGGCTGCTTGCAGAAGGAAAAGCAGCACTTTGCAACCCGGCTGCTCCTGGTCAAATGAAGGGGTGGCACCTGAGCCCAGAGCCTGGCTGCCCAGGGAAGCTTTGTCTCACCCTGCAGAGAGCCATGTCAGTGCTCCAGGTAGGCAGATGCTCACTGGGGACAAAAGGAATTGCACTTTGATTTAGGTATGGGCATATCTAAAGTGTTATCTGAAGTGTGTGCCTGCATCAAGTCCCCAGACCAGTGTTTGGGGCTTTTTGTGCCATGATGGGGAGGTTGTCCTGAGCAAACATGGGATTGCAGGTTTGGTGAGGGTGTGACAGCTAATGCACCCAGACAAATTGGATTCACCCTGCACACATGGCCTACATAGAATCATAGAAGGTTTTGGCTGGAAGGGACCTTAAAGACCATCTAATTCCAATCCCCCTGCCATGGGCAGAGACATCTTCCACTAACCCAGGTTGCTCAGAACTCCATTGAACCTGGTCCAGGGATGGGACAGCCACAGCTTCTCTGGGCAATCTGTGCCAGTGCCTCACCTCCTTCACAGTAAATAATTTTTTTTCTAATATCTAACCTAAACCTGCTCTTGGTCAGTTTTAAGTAAGCCCTTCCCCTTTGTCCTGTCACTACATGCTCTTGTACATTGTCCACTGTGGAAACAAACTCCACTTAATTGTGGCCAAGCTGCCTTCAACAGGTATCCATTAGATGGACTTATGCAGTTTGACTCCTCTGAATTTAAACTCTTCATTAGCTAGAACTGATTTATCTCAAGTACCCTCACATTGACAACACTAAAGTTAAATGTATTAATCTCCAGTTTAATTCTAGTGAAAAAGCTAACTGGGGAGAAAATGAAAGGAAAACATGTAAAAAAGGTTTTTAGGTGAAAGCTTCAATGCTTTAATGAAAGAGAAGTGTCATTAAGGTGGATTTGACACAGGCACTGTACCTGCACGGTAACATTGCATAGTACCCTTTACCTCTCAAATGATTTTTACATCTGCTGTGTTTCACCAAGTCCAAAAATAAAGTATATGGCACTTTTAAACATATTGACACTCCTAGTAAGATTTTGTATTCTCCCTCTTTGTTAACTGATATTCCTCAGGTAATGTTGGAACTAGAAGCAAAGCATTTCCTTTTCTCAATATTCAGCTCTAACTACTGAGAAATTCTCATCATCTGTTAGGGAGCCAAGCTTCACACAAGACGGTTTTCCTTACCCTAAACCCCAGGTTTCTAAGAACTCTGCCTTCCAGAGAAAATCCTGGTGTAGTGACCTTTGAATATTTATCAAGTGGCATAAGGCAACTGAGGGCTGTAGCCTGGCAGTAGAGAAAGGCTCCCTGTAGAAGCAGATTTGATAATTATGGAGGACTCATTTCCCTTCAATGTAAAATGATCCACACCTGGCCTATCCTCACTCCATAGTATGCTAAACAGCACATGCATTTTCTAAAGGATGTTAAAACCCTGCTGCCAGAAAAATGAAATGCAGAGAGAAGCTCATATAATGCATCAGGGAGAAAAAAATCTCCAGGTATAAATAGAGAAAAAGGCTGTGCCAGCCTTCGTGGAAATAACACATTTTCTTCCTAATCTCCTGGTACATGGAACAGGCAGTTAGTGGGTGGGAAATAAAAGGAGGCTGGAAAACAGGAGAGCCTGCTGGCTGTAATCTGCACAATACCTGAGCACTAGGAGTTTGTTTCAAAATGTAAAATGCAGCAGCCTGTGCATGTTAGGGGGGGAAGTGATCAGTGAGGAGAAGAGAGGTAGCACCAAGCTGGGCTGGTACTACAGAGAGAATAAGAGCAAAGTGAGGCATTTATACCAGAAGCTGCTGTAGATTAATGGGTAATTGGTCCAGGTGCAAATCTCCTTTCACCACCACCTGTGTGATTAAAGGAGCCTTCCCCGTCCCTTCCTTCTCTCACGGTGGGTTTTTTGTCTTGTGATTTCAGACTCCTAAATCCAGTCAAAATATCTCTGTGGGAGATAAAAAAAATAAAAATTAAAAATAAATAAAATAAAAAAGAACAAGCAGAGAAATACCTGTTCTTCAAAAATCAGCTTCAAGCTGAAAGACTGCACAACTACTTCATTAGGGTAAGTGTCAAGGCAACAGGTAGCATGGCAAGAATTACAGTGGGATCTCTTTCAGCTATTGTAAAGTGTTCATTCAAAATCTTTGCTTTGTGTGTTTGTGTTCATTTTTCTTCTTCATCTTCTCAGCACTCCTCTTGGTAAGTGCCTTGTTCTTCTGGTATTTCAGAGCATTTTAGGATGCCTACACAGCCTCATGGGCCATTTCCCAGGTAGAAGTGGTTTCTCCAGGGACATTCTTGTTACTGCAGCGAGTTTAATATGAGCTGCTTGGCCCTCTGGGAGCTGAGGCAGCAGGAGATAGGAGGAGGAGGGCTGAAGGGTGAGTGATGTGGAGAATACCTGCAAACAGGGCAATGCAGAGGTGTCTTTGTCAAGAGTTTGGATCAATGGATGTACTCAACAGCCACTATGAATCTTTTATGAGTGAGTCCTTCCAACTCCTAGGTAGGTTTGTAGGCTACTGTTTCACTTTTCCAGGGATCTGGGCTGTCCTGCCAGGTACATCCCCTTCCCAGGGTGGTTTTCTTGTGTGGAGCTGTAAAACCACAATTATTACCAGCTCACCTGGTAAGAGTTTTTGGGGTCATGCTTTGTCTCGTAGCAGGAACATGAAAGGAGGGACAATGATAAGAGCAGCATCTCAGTCTCCCAGCACTGTAACACTGAGGCTGCTTCTCACAATTTCAACGTAATTATTTGCTAAAAAGGACAAATTCTGCTTTCCTGATTTTGCTACCATTCCTGGGAAGAGCTGCTGCTCTCCACTGAATGAATGCCTGTGTTCAAATTTGCAGAGTATCCCATGTTCTGTATGGCATGTGTGCATCTTCCAGGCTTTATCCTGGAGGGCAGGTGAAAAATGTAACAAGTCTAGTCCGGAATGTAATCAAAGATTTATTAGTAGCCATGCATTTTTTATGCATATAAAGGAATAAGAGCTGTAGAGTAAAAGCAGAAATGTGACATTAAATGGTTACTCTTGCCAGTTTTCCACAAGATATGATCAAAGCACCATTTCAGCAGCAGGGCTTCGAGACTGCACCCTCTAATAGGAAGACAATGATTTGATCAGGCTCCAGTTAAGGCCAGGAGCATCCTCTGCCTTGAGGGTCTGTTCAGCTTCTTTTGCATAACATTAGAAGAAGCTCAGCTGGTCAGACCAAATGGCTAATCAAGAGATGTTTTGTAATGCATCCTTTCATTTCATTCCATAACCCACCACTTCAAAGCAAGGGTTTAAAATAAATAAAAGAAAATAAAGGTGGTTGTGATCTAACTGGAAAGGAAGTGTTAACACAGGATGGATCTGTAACCCTCTGCTTGACAGAGAAGAAATCTTCTGCTCCTTCTCTTCCTATTTATTTTTCAGTGTATTAATCTCTTTTCAGTGTTTTCTTTTTCCTGAGCATCCCACTTTCTCTTTTTGCAGTTAGCTGCCAGAGAGATGTATTTTCTCCTACCGACTGCATCAGAATTTCCTAAGGTTATGGGAACTGGTGCTTCTGGGGAATTATTGAATTCAAGTTATTTGGTGATACTTCTTCCTGCTTCTGCAAGCTCTGCAGGACAGCCAAGGCATATATAATTTCATTTTCTGGAACATTTAGGTCACTGATTTGTCTGCTAGCCTGGCAGTGTTTTATTTTCACATTGTATATGAACAAGTGTAAAGTTTTGTGAGTATAATAAAGGCAGTGTGAAAAGAGACTAAGGTTCATCACAGGATTTCTTGCAAGTTAATTATTGGAAGCCCTGGCGTGCAATCTGGCTTGCTTATCAAATTGATTTAAATGGTCAGAGTGAGAGAAAGTATTGCATATAACTTGTCTTAAGAAAAGTTTGCTTTAGAAATGTTACAAAAAAATGAAGTAAATGCAAGCAGCTGGTGTCTTGCTGTTTTGTGACCTGCCTTAAATGCTCTGTGTGAGGAATCCTGTGGATGGGAAAGCTCTGGCATGTTCTGCTTTGCTGAAGGCTGCTTGATGCATCCCTTGTGGTGCCTTCTGTGCCCTACAGGAAGTTTTGGTCCATCAGTTACAATCTGGGGGACCAATATTGATTGTTTGGTGCCCCAAACACGCCAAGTATTTTCTAATTTTTCACTGAATTCTACTGTTCTATTCTTTGCCTTGGTGTATTCGGTGATACGTGTTATGGGGTAGCTGCAGTATCAAAATGGTTAATTTTCTGCCACTCAGCACATGTGCTGCTATGCCCTCCAGCTTTTCCTCTCTGAAGCCCTGGCATCCTGCTTCGCTCAAGTGTTTCCTGTGAGAGAACTGAGCCTGCCTGCGTGGTCCTGGCATGTTTCTATTTGGCCTGAGAAGCTGATCTTCACAATTATTGTCACCAATTCAAGCCCATCCAAGTATCTGGCTTTGAGAATATTTGAAATACTGCTGCCACTGTTTCAGAGACCCAGATGTACTAGCTTGAAACATTTATGCTATTAAAAGGGCTGTGAGAAATTTTGGATGAGGCTCATGTTGACTCTGCAGCCAAGATTTCACCCTTTCATTATAAGACTAGCTTTCAAACTTTTGATCAAACCACGACTAACAGATTTATCTCTCCCACCCCCCAAAACCTAATTTGCAAATATAATCTTCAGCCTGAAACTTAGGCTGCAATTGCTGCTGATTGGAATAGTGTGAGGGAAAACAGGCTGAATGAGGCTGTATAATTCTTTATTTGATATCATTAAATGAAATGCCAGCATTAGTTAAAATATCCACCAGATGCCACAGGTTTATACCTAAAGTGCATTATTCACTTCTTGTTCTTTGGTATTTCCCTGAGGGTGGAAAGGACTGCAGTTAGAGGAGAAGAAACAATGGTCTGATCAATCACAGACCTCTTGAATTGCAAATAAGAATCTGCAACCAGCTCACAAACCTCTGTGCTGGTCTGCTGAGCTTTCTGCAACCCCCTCATGTCATTCTCCTATGTCTCTTTACATAATGTACACGCTGAAATCTTTCTCACTGTTTCAGTTTTGGGGGGCATTTTGTATTGCCAGTAAGGTGCTTTTAGGCTTGTAGAGCCTCTTGAAACAGAGCCACTGCAGCTTCCTGCCAGCACAGAGCCCATCGTGTGGCAGCCAGGGTGACAGGCCACTGACAGCAGCACCCTCACAGAGCACCTCTATTGTACCTGAGTACAAGCAGTTATTATCTTTGATATTACATGGGGAAATGAGTAGTGATCTGAGAAATGGTGCGGAGCTGCTGGTGTAGTCAAGTGGCCGGTGATTTTACAGCTCCCTTGTAAGAGTGTGTTTCCTCCATCCAGGGCACACACCAGGGCGGCTCCCCTGGGATCTCACTGCTTGGGAGCCATGGAAGCCACCGTGACACAAGCTGCCAGGGGGGGCTGCTTGTGCTGCTGCAGAGAGATGCTGCTGGTAACATCTGCAGCTCCCCGTGGCCTCCTCTTCCACTGCAGGGAATTCTCGGGTGTTCCAGGCACAGAACAATAAATAATGCCTTGATCCCCCAGGGTTTTCTCTTTGCCAGCTGAGAAGATATTTAAAAAGTTCCTGCTGTGCATTTGGAACAGGGACTTGTGTGAATGTTCCCCCCTTTTCCTCACTCTCATGATCAGATTGAGACCAAATGTCTGCTTTGAAAATACACTCCAGAGAAACCAAAGCCATTGAAGTCCTACCTGGATTCCTGGTGGAAATGTAGAGGACTGGAAGAGTTGCAGAGGGACAGGATAACTCAAGCTTTTTCTTCTGTCTGTGAGCTAAGAAACTTGATGGAACATTGTGTGAGCTCCTGAGCAAGGCAAGCTTTGTTCAGTGGTGCTTTTTAGTCAGAGATGTGCTGATGATGGTTTCAATTCTGTTGACATCTGGCTGCTGGAAAGGGCTAAAATGTTTTATTACCCTGGTCTCAGATAAGGGTATGTCTAAATAGAAAGTCGTTTGAAAAAGAACTCTTCCCTGGCCTTTATATTTTGCTTAAAATGTTTGACAAAATTGGATTTTATTCTTGACTCAGCAATAGATAAAGAATATATTGAGAAAGCTGCAAGTTGTGTGTAAAGCAACTGGAGCTGCCTTGCCTTAAGACTGTTTTTATTCAGGTGTCTGTTATAATAATTCACTTACACTGTGCTTCCCTATCAGATTTTCCTGGAGATCTCTGCTGTGTGCAAACAAAAAGGAACTTGGAAGCCGCTAAGCTTTCTAAAATGTTAATGTAAACACGTTGCATATGCAGGACTTGTGAGCATTTTCCAGGCCAAACACATACCAGGCTGATTCACTAGCTAATAATCGATTGCTATTGGTTTTGGGCAAGCCTGTGCCACGTGGATTTGGTTTGCAGGGATGGTTTATCATGGCACTTCTACCCACTGCACGTAGACACCTCCATCTGAACCAGGAGCTGCTGGGCAATAAGGAACATTCTAACTTCTAAGGAACATTTTCCCTTGCTTATTAATTGGCAATAACTGTAGAAAAATACTCCATGATCTAGTGGCACCTATCCCTCCATAATGGTGTCCCTGACTTTAGAGCCTGTGGGGATGAATTCTGACACCTGGTGAGGGTGCAGGAGTACAAGCAGGGGCAGAATGTACCCAGTGGTTTTAGGAACATCAGGATCCCTTCTCTCCTGCCTGGCCTGGGTGAATTGATGCCTTAGGTTTTAGTTTTTATGTTTTTCAAACCCTGCAGTGCCCAGTGTGTAACTCTGGAGTTTCCTGTTCCCTGTTCAGTGCTGCTCTCTGTGCTGGGCACACACAACAAAGTCTCTCTTGGTCTGCTCTCCAAGGACACCCAGCCCATCCTGGGCCCAAAAGGTATCAACCAAAAGCCTCTAAAGGGGGGCAAGCTGAGGGGAATTCCATCATTAAACTGAAGCTTTAATTGGAGAATTAACCCTGAGATGCAAATGAACCAAACCTATAAAGGTGTAAAGAACTCGTGACCTGGGGTCCATCTTGGAGACAATCTGGGCAGCAGCCTCTGGTTCCCCAGGGGTACCTTTGAAGGCCCTTCAAATAAATACCCACCTTTATTCCCTTACTCTCTGTTTCTAGGAGGCCTCTCAAGGCATCAGAATAATCTGAGACTTAATTTTAATTGCATTAATCTTTTGCCCAGTAGCACAGCAGATCATGTCCAGAGGAGACTTCCACAGGCCTTGGGTTCCCAAGGAGTGTGGGCTTTAGGTGGAAACAGCAATGATGCTGGTGCCAAGAGGCTTGTTTTAGGCTGGGCTAACTTGCTTTTCTCCTAGTTCACTTGCTGCTGAGTCCAGAAACAGGGATATCTGGGATGGGTTTGGGCAGTTTCAGCCTTGTCCCTCTTATCCATTTAGCTCAAATGCCGAACCGTGCAGAAGTTATTTGTTAGCAGGGCAAAAGTATCTGGTCATCCAGTGATCTCTTCACACTTACCTCCTTGCCCAGGAATGGTCATCACAAGAAATCTGGGCTGACATGTTCTCACTCCCTCAGTTTACTTCAGCGTTGGGCTGAAGAAAACAAATTTTAATATGCTGTTAGAGAAATTTTGTAACCTGGCAGTTAACAGTATTGCTCAATTAGTCTCATGTCTTAACACATCACTTAGCTTATGTACGTATGTCTTGGTTTGAAAGACAGGTGTCAGTCAAGGAAGGCTGGAACCTCCCCTGAAACAGAGAAAATGCAATCCCCCTTCCCTCCAAATTATTGTAACTTTGAAATAAAGGAGCTTTCAGGCAAAGATGTGAGGAATAGGAATAACAGTCCTTTACTAATATATATATATATAAACCAACACAAGCAGACAACAATAACTGACAATGACAGCAAACAGAACCCCACCCACTGTGCACCGGCGAGCAGGGCGGGTGCGATGGTTCCCCCGCGGCTGCAGGGGGCGCTCCGGAGCGAGCTCAGCCCTCGCAAGGCAATGGCGGCTCGGGGTCCCGGGAAGGGACGGAACAAAGGCCTCACAAACCCCACTGGGCAGTTGGTCCGGTGTCCGGCAGAATCCTCGGGAGCAGCAGGCTGGAACAGCAGGGACGAGCACCAGTTCTGGGCGACAGATGAGTCCGGAGCCGCAGCAGGAATCCCGGGAGCTCTCGGCAGGCAGGGCGCACGGGCTACAGTGTAGCGCAGGCTCAGAGCAGCAGCAGGGACACGGTGGCCACAGCCCGACTCCCAGCAGGGCAGGAACAAAACAGGCTCGGGAATCCCGGGGCTTCTCCCACAGAAGGAAAGCAGCCAGAAATGCAGAGGTTCAGCGTAGCGTTGTGCTCACCACCACGGCAGGCAGCAGTCCCTCCTCACCTCGTGACCAACACTGAGTGCCCACCGGCCCTCCGAGCTGAGTTCCCACCCCCAGGTGCCAGAGCGGGCAGCCTGCTTGGCCTTCCCCTTTTGTTCTCGTAAGTACCCAGCCCTCAGTTTTCTGCAACACACCCAGGGAAAAAATTCCACAAGGGAGAAGAACCGAAAAGGAAAACTTTCAAACCCCAACAACGTATCCAGATTTTTACTTCGAGTCTTATTTTAATAAATAAGAGCTGTGTAAATACAGCTCTTAACTGATCACAATAAGATCCTACCAAAACAGGACTGAAATTTCCTCATTAATATCCAATTTTCGTACAATACAGTGTGGTATTAATGTCACTTTTGGTCATATATAGTTGTCAGGGCCCTGACATAGCTGGACATAACAGCATGACTTTTATAACCTTGTTATAAAAAGCAATTAGGGGCAACATCCAGCTCTGCAGTTACTCATCACGTGGAAATGTAAGGAGCTTCCAACAGTGAATTTAATTAGCAGGAAACACAGAGTGCTCTGTGACCTGCCGTGCAGATAACACAGTTCCTGTCCAGCAATGTTGGTCCCTTGCTCTGAAAGGGCACCTAAACTGCTGTGGTGCCAGACCCATGCATAACTTACAGGCTTCCAAGGGACTGGAGCTGGAAACTTCCAACCAGGAGGGCTGAATAAGGAAATGAAATGCTGGTAAATCCAGTCTTGTACCAAGCAACAGCATGGGCAGCTTTAAAATGCTGAGGAATAATCCAGGAGGAACTATGTGCTAATGCCAGCAGTAACTGGACACGTCTCAAGAATGTGTAGAACAGATTTGGGTAATCAAAGCTGCACTGCACAGAGTAAAAAAATTAGTGGCTGCTTCGTTTGTGCGAGTGCACAGGGGTAAGGAGAGTTGTGATGTACAACTTGGTATGGAAAGGAGTCTTCAGGACTTGTGCTGGCCATGATGCAGGAATTCCTTATTTGATACTGAGGGGATGTGCCCCGTAGTAGCTCCCTGCAGAGCTTGATGGTGTTTGCCCTGCTCTGCAAGGGGCAAGACAGACACCCAGAGCACCCAGCCACCCTCCAGAGAAGGCCATGAAGATAATCAGAGGGCTGGAGCACCTCTCCTACAAAGACAGGCTGAGAAACTTGGGGTTGCTCAGCTCAGAGAAAAGAAGGTCACTGTGGTCTTCCAGTACCTAAAAGGAGCTCCTAAAAAGGAGGGAGAGGGACTTCTGACAAGGGCAGATGGTGTCAGGACAAAGAACAATGGCTTTAAGCTGACAGAGGGCAGTTTTAAGTTGTCTGTTAGGAAGAAATTCCTTACTCAGAAGGAGATGAAACACTGGCATAGGTTGCCCAGAGAAGTCGTGGATGCCCCATCCCTGGAAGTGTTCAAGGCCAGGTTGGACAGGGCTTGGAGCAACCTGGTCAGGTGGAAGGTGTCCCTGCCCATGGCTGGGGGCTGGAATGAGATGATCTTTAAGGTCCCTTCTAACCCAAAGCAGTCCATGATTCCTGTGGAAAAGCAACACCCACCATGAGAAGGGCTGCTCTCAGTTTTCTGCTTTCTCCCCTACTCTGGGCTATGTGTACTGAATACTTGCAGGGTTTCACAGTGCTGATGCAGTCAGGTTTTCTGCCTTCAAGTCTGATTATATCCATTTTCCAACCTGTGTGTGCCTAGTGCCAGACTTAAAGAGCCATTTCTGCTATGATATCCTGTTGAGACACTTGCAGGGGGTTACTTGCAGGAGGTTAACTTGAATTTGACCGAGAGTAAGAGCAGAGATTTTTAAGGTTGTTTTTGAGTGTGATCTAAAATCTTCAAGCTAGAGGTGCACAAGACAAAACTGAGCTATATGTGCCCAGAAACAAAAAGAACAGGATTTAAACAGTTTATTAATAACTTATTATTTAATAAACAGGTAAGAAGTGAGTTCCCAAATTTTCATATCAGCTGACTTTCACTGACTACCAAGAATAACTACCTCTCAGAAATGTAATTAATCTCAATCACATCAGGATTTTCAGAGTTTTAGGGCTTGGATTTAGCAGCCTAAGAGCAAAGAAGCTGCGTTTGAGGTCACAGCCTGTTTCAGAGCACTTCAAATCTATCTGTTCACTTCCATTCTTTTTATGCCACCTCAGGAATACAGAGCAATTAAAACCTTCTCAGCATAGTGTTTGGCTCTGCACTGGAGCCAGCAAGTGCAAGGTGTGTGACAGCCTTGCAGGTTGCTCCTGGTCTGAACTT
Organism: Rhipidura dahli; assembly: GCA_013399225.1. NCBI lineage: Eukaryota > Metazoa > Chordata > Aves > Passeriformes > Rhipiduridae > Rhipidura > Rhipidura dahli. Next base: position 95,733 of record VXAC01005650.1, read on the forward strand.
GAAGCTTGGATTGATAGATAACTGCAGGGAGAAGGATACCAGCAGGGCTGTGCAAGATTTCCTTGTCCTGGTGTAGTGGTGTTGAGTCAGTAACTTCATTTCTTTGGCTTCATGTTGGTGCCTTTTCTTGGTCTTAAAATCAAGAGTCAAACCCGGTTAGAAGGGCTAAAAGGGATTTTACCTTGGTATTTATTTTAAGGATCCTTAGGTGCACCACGTCCAGGTGGAATGCACCTCCCTGCACCCCGCAATGCCCACCCACAGTAGATCTGGTGTTACATTATAGGTGTTACTAATTAGCATTTCTATCAAAGATTCCCCAATGAGAGGCTCGAGTGAGCCCCCCTCCCCCAGGAACCTTCCCCTGGATGGTTCTGTCTCAGGTTACAAATCGTGTTCTGGAGAGGACCTTGGGGTCTGGGGCACACTGATCCCTCACTGCGAAGCTTCTAAGATGTTCAGTCTCCCAGCTTGACAAACAAGTTCAAAAATGCAGGCAAAAAGCAGTAAGAATACAGAAGTTGTAAAAAGGTATAAAAGGGGTATTGAAGAAAAGGCAAAAAATTATCATGGCATCAGTGACCACCTGTGAAGGGCCAGTCAGAGGCCCTCCTCTGCTGGGCATGCCTGGGGTGACTGTTGCCATTTTAGAGCTTGGGGAGGACGTGAGGGGGCCTGGCAGAGGAGAAATGGCTTTTGTTGTTTGGTTTTAGTAGCACTTGGCTGGACTCCCCCATCTCCCAGTGGCAGGAGGTGTTTGCAAATACATATGTGTGTGAGAGCTGGGAGAAGGTGTGTCCTGCAGCATATGGCATGTGCAGATGCACGCTGGCAGGTGTGAAGTGTGTGACTATATTTGTGTGCTCTGAGCCTGGTTTGGGGAGAAGAAAGAGGCTGCTGAGAACTCTGGCTTAGGTACTCACTTTTCTTGTAATATATTAGTTTAATTTAAATTCACTTTACAGTCAGTGCACATGAGAATTATTTTGAAGGTTTAATTTGCTAGCTGCTGAAAGCAATAAGGTGGCTATCAACAGAGAAGAAATAGCTTGGCTGTTTGTTAATGCTCTTGGGCTGTAATGTAAGTACTCCAGGCAGCTGTAATGTAGAGAGGCAAATAAACCATTGTTGCTTTTAGAATCGCCTGTTTTATTGTATCAATAGTTTTCTGTTTCTAGATATTTACCTGTGAGGTACTTTCTGGGGCAGATAGCTAGGGGAATCCATGTAGATTCTCAAAAACATTCAGAGGGAAAAGCTGTTTAACCACCTAGAAAACATAATGCTTGGTCTCTCATTAGTCACAAAAACTTCATTAAATTTATTATGTTTGGATTGGTGCTAATTTTTCTGGCCATTTCAGTCAGCAGAAGCTGTACTGAATTGCCTGTATTTGTACTGGGAATTTTATTTCTTAAGATGGCGGGATTTGATTTTATCTGCAACCATCTGGAGTAAGTTTATTTGTGTTACGTGGCTTGCATGTATTTATACTTCAGACTGAGATCCCTTAAATTGAATTCTCTGGATTTTTACATATCTTATAAATGACATTTGCTTGCAACACAGTGGAGTGATTACAGTGAATACTAAAATGGCAACATTTTGCAGTAAAAAAAATCACAATGTAAAATGAACACTCATTTACAACAGAGTGTAAATTTATACTATTTAATGAAATGCATGCACTGTGCAGTAAAATACTTCTTGTGCCTATTGAAATACAATTACAAAGCACTGAAACTTATAATATTTAAGAGACATTCTGTTTCACAGTAAAAATTGTGTCATGTTTGTTAAAATTATATTTGATAGAGTGAAATAAACATGGGCTGTGCATATGTTTAGTTCTCTATATTGATAAAATTAAATAAATGCTATCATGGCATCAATCTGCTGTAGACCAGGAGTCCTGTACCTGGGCTTATTCAGTATCAGCTGTGTTCCACCACTGTTTCCTTGTGGTTGAGAAGGTGCCATCCCCATCAGGAGTATGAGGGAACATGGCTTGACAGGGACCCCGACTGACCATGGAAATTTCTGGAGCAGGTTTCATGAGACAGAGGGGGCCAGGAGCCCTCGATGCATCTCTCAGAGAGAAAAGAGGCACTGACCAAGAGGTGGCTTTACAAGCCAAGTGTACCCCACGTGAACAGCCATGCCCAAGTCCTCTCCAAGCTGTGACAGAGATCTCTGCGCAGACGTGTTGCCAGTATCTGAACAGAACATATTTGTGGTACTTGGCAGACAAACCCCATTGCCCACAGGCTGGACTTGTTTCAGGGAGGACTTGTTTCTTCCAGCTCTTGCAGAAATGGCTGCAGCAATGGTTGTGGTGACATTACAGCCAGGAGCTCTGCTGTTCACAGAGGTGCTGTAGAAGATGGAAGCACAAAAAGAAAATGTAATTGTCTCAAGCCCATTCACTGCCAGGAGAGCAGCCTGATGGCACAAATGCATTTGCTCTCTCACAGCTCTGGTTTCTGCAGGCACAAAGTGAGAAAATGTGTACATTTTCGGACAGATTCAAAAATGTTTTTAATAGTGTGTGCCTGATAATTGCTCTGATTTATTAGGCCATAATTGTGCTAGGGTTTCTGGATAGGCCTTTTTGGGGTTGCTCTGGACAGCCATCAGCCGTACTGAGAGCAGCTCTTCCCTCGTTTACATGCATTCTTCGTTTGATAGCCCTCAGCTGTCCTGTAAAGCTTAGGGAAAAACCTCCTGGAGAGAGCCCCAGCCCCCGGCTCTGCTGGCACCACAGCTCCCACACCCATCCCCTACTGGGCTGGCTCTGGGGCCTCCCGGCATCACTTTCCCCATTTTGGGGCTTCCTGTAACCCTCAGGCCACTCCAAATGATTGCCAAACCTGCTCATTGCCCCTCTGGGGGCACTGGCAGGGGGGATTTATCATCATCTGGCCGTGGTAGCTATTCACTCATGAGACATTCAGTCATGTTTTTGGGGTGCAGATCTGCCCTTTGGAATATCTGGTGCCAAGTTCACGTTTATTCCTGTACCAGTGTGACAATCCTCACCCTTCCTCTGACCCCAAAGAACAAGCAGGCTCTCACTCCAAGAGAAAAGATTAAAATGCCCCAAATTATGGTGTTGGGCACCAAATAATGCAAGATGCTTTTTATCAGTGCAGATTTTGGCCTGTCTTTTCTTTGTAGCTAGTGTTAAATTGCTGGCTGAAGATAACCACTTATCATGGTTTACTTGCCCGTTTCTGTTCCAGAAATGTAAGGAGACTCGACTGCTGGGCTAATAATGCTCTGTCCATTTCTGTCTCCAGCTCAGCTGAGGAAGCTGTTACATAACGTAAATGCTGTAAAGATGAAGCTGGCCATTCCCTCTCTTCTCAGCAAAGGTCATCAGCTCATTACATTGCTGAAGAAAATGTTAAGACTTGATACTCTGAGATAACAAAATCTGATTTCCACTTGCCCTTTTTATTTCAAAAGAGGAAAACCTGCTATTTACTCCAACCAAAATATTGGTTCAAATTGAATGGGCAAGAGGTTCAAGAAGCACCTGGGTTAACTTGAGGATTTGCTGCTATGGATTTTCTCCAAGCTGGCTGTCTTTGGCACAGCTTGCCAAGGCTCTCCCATGTCGTTTTCAGGCCCAGATGGACAAAGATATCTGCTCTCTGCTTTCAGTTAATTTTCCATTTCACCTCAGTCCCCAGCTTTTTTTCCTGAGTGGCTCTGGCACATCTTTTCATTGCATACTGTCAGTAATTCTGGTCTTAAGGCTCAGTGACATCTTTGGCTGTGTCCTTGCACAGGTATTGTAGCAAGGAAGAAGTGGAGGACTCTGGGCAGGCAACTGGGACAGACCTGATAGAATTGGGAAGGGAAGAGTCTGGGAGAAAGTGACAGAAAGTGGGGGAGCAAACGAGTTGTGCCCAAGGAGAAGCAGGGCAAGAGAAGGGAAAGGATGGGCTGGGAAGAGGACATAGGGTGCCAAAGAAGGGTGAGAGACCCTGAGAGGGCATGGAGTATCAAGGGAATTGAGAGCTGAAAGGAGGAGAGGAAAAATATATAAACCCNCACCCTGACTGCAGCTGGCAGAAACAAGGCTGCAGGAGGGCAGGGGTATGATGAGACCTGCTCACAGAACGCCACAAGAAGAGCAGCACCATTACAGAGCCCCTCTCTGCTCCCCTCTGGCTCTGCCATCCCCTCCCTGCCCCCACCCTGCCTCCCAGCTAAATTTATTCTGCTCCTGGTACTGTTTCTGAGCTGAACAAACCAGCTCTGTACAAATTAAGAGGACAAGATGTTCAGAAGTGGTAAATTCACACTTTTTTTTTTTTGTTTTCCTAGCACATAAAAGCGAATTTAGATTGGTGGTGGGGAGGGCAACCAAACTCAGGGGGTGGGGAAAACTGCACAAAAAAAGCGTTTCAGTTCTCAAAGAGCTGAGTGCAACATATCAAAGCAGCTTCTAAATGAATCTTCGCATTACCAAGGTGGATTGCAGCAGCACTGATGCTGACAATAAATGGTGAGTTCCTTCCCATAGAGGCCTGAGCAAACATACCTTGTCTTGGGCCACGTCTCTTTTATGTTAAGTTTCCTATTTCTGCAAATACAGAAAATTTCCCAGCAATATTTGACCACAGTGGCCTCAGTTTCTGTGGGTCAGGTGAATTTGGCATCCTGTGCCCCCCTGTTCAAGCAGGTTTTGTGGTGGGGTGCAATAGCTGCCAAAGAGGAGCAGTACAGAAGCTCAGCCTGGGCCAGCTGGCAGCAGCTCAGGGCTTGGGGGCTGCTCCTGAAACCAGGGACAGCCCCAGTGCAGCGAGGAGCTGGTGCTCCTTCACGAGCAGTTCTGGGCAAATGAAGAGCAGAAGAAAATCTGTTCCCCAAGCTCTCCCCAGAGAAGTGCCAAGGAGGACACATCTGGCCCTCTTCTACGAGGCACTCTCAAGGCCCCAAAGTTATGCACGAGCCCAAATACACCGATTGGAAAATCCTCTCAAGGCTGAACTACCTGGTTTCCTAATGCCTTGAGCCAGAGGGACTCCTGCACCTAACTGCTTCTGTAAATTCTCACTTTAAGACCAGATTACTGCAGCTGTGGAGGGGTCTGCTACCCGCCTTCCCTGCTCCGTGGCTCGATAAGGATTACATTTTTTTAGTGCAAGGATTAGCAATTCAAACAGAGGGAAAAGAAGCCTGAATATGCTACTGCCAATTGCTTGGTTTAATAAAAAAAAAATTCTTTCACCCTATTTTCTCAAGGAAAAGTGGCTTTTCCAGAGGAAATGGTTGAGTTCTTTTAAGGGGATGGAAAGGAAGGGAAAGCCAAAGCTATTTACCATGTCAAATTCAACAAGGTTCATTGAAGAAGGGCAAAAAAATTTGAAAGTTTCACATTAAGACTTAAAATTCAGTTTTGTTTAAGCTGGAAGCACTGCCTTTTTTCCCCATTCCAAACATGTGCAAGAGCTGACCTTGCCCTGCTGGGGTGTTTTGCTCTTGACTTTCTTGGTGCTCTCCAGCGACAACTTCACTTTCATCAAAAAAGGAGCTAAGAAGAATGGGGACCTGCTAGAAATCTGTAATTAGGATTTAAAGCCCCCTCTCCTTCAGCTTTTTTCCATGTAAGTGCTAGGGTTTCTCCAGGGGAAGTGGTGTGCATTGATATTCTCCCTGTGATGAGCAAAATCTCTCCTGTCAATGCAATAGGGGCAGAGATGCAATAGGTTGTCATAAATCCAGCCCAAGACTCTCTTGGAAAATAATTACACTTCAAGGGAATTTTAATCTCATGTTAACAAGGCCCCCTACAATCTTTGTGCTCTCAGTCATATTAGAAACTGATTTATAATTAATGACAACTGCAATGCCACTACCTTTCCATGAGAGAGATCTTTAGCTACCTCCTCAGAAGGGGTTGGGAAAAAAAAAAAAAAAAAAAGCAAAATATGAGAGAAAGGTTTAATAGCTGCTCTGCCATGTTAATAGTAAGTGGCTCTCACTCAGAAGTACCTGGAATCATGGAATATATCAGCAAGAAAATCATCTTTGCACACCAAGCATTTAAATAACAGTAGAAAAAACCTTATTTGAGTAAAGCCAAGAATGTATTTGGTGTGGCATAATATCCAATAACTGTATTTTGCCTCTAGAGAGGTACTGAAGTAAATACTTTGATTTGACAGTTTGCAGAGTTCGTACTCAAGACAGGGGTGTTTGTGGGATGGATGTTCTTAAGACGCCTGTTAGATATGAGTTTGTTTAACACAGAAATTTTTTTGTTGCTATTCCTGTTGACTTCTGCTCCTTTTATTTTCACTCCAAGATTTACTCAATAAATAGGTCCCTAATGTATCTACATTCTTCAAAAGCACTAAAAAAATCTGGGTCTGATTAATTAAAATCTCATTATCCATCATAATTGCAGTAGGTATGCAAAAATATAAGATTTATTATTCAAGGAATTAATGCATTTCTAGAACTCTTTGGGGTTCATAAGAGAGTTGGAAATGAGCACTGTATAATAATTTGTTTCAGGAGAGCTAATTAAGTCAGTTCATTTATTCAGTTATCTAAGCTTGGTCTAATCCCGTACACCACTAAAACCTTTTGATTCTCCCAACTTCATTACTGATTTGAATTAATGTGAGGACACAAACAGAGAATGTTCCTTCCACTTAGCAATGCCAGGCCTGAGGCCCGTGGGGTACATCTGCAGCCTGCCCTTGCCTTCCAACCAAAGGCACGGGCTGCTTTCCACAGCAAGCACCTCTGGTCCTGCCGGAGTCTCTCCAGGTAACACCAGCTGAAGCTGCCCCCATTGCAGCCTAGCTTTGGACCCCGAGGGGCCTGGGGGGTAAGAAGGGGACTCACAAGCAAGCTGTGATCACAACTGCTGCTACAGCTGGCATTTTCTCTGCACAAAGAGTTTTTATGTTGTGGGGAAAGAAGAGAATGGTCCTTGCGGTCATCTTCACCCCTTTCTGCTTCTCTGCCTCATGCCAGACACTGGAGAGTATACACAAGACAAAAGAGAGTCCACTCATCAGCAAACAAAGGGTATTTATTTAAGATGAGGATTAATTCTGAGTTCTGACAGCTCTCTGTTTGAGAATATTTACTGTTAGGGTGAGGAAAAGGCCATGAGACCTGTTGTCTGCAGTCTCCTGGAGAAAAGCTTATTGGTTGCTTTTAAAGCAAAATATTTTTTAGAAAAACACTGAAATGAATTATTCTCATGCACATGACTTTATTCCTTCCATTATAGTCCCACTCTATTTTCACGGAAAACAGGGAACCAGTCTTGGTATGCCCTGTTTGGAGTTGATACTGTTGGGATATTAGAGTTGAATATTCATGAGGAAACCTCTGGAGGCTTCAGTCCTTATGCAAACTGGCCATAACAGGCATCCATTTAATTTCTTTTCATAAAACATTGCTATAAAACTAATTCTTGGGCCTGATGCTCCTGTACATGGTATCCTTAAGGAGATCAAAGGGAGAACCAAGTAGCAGTTCTGAAGGAGTTGCAAGAATATATTTCACGAGATAAAAGAATTCCAAAGGAATCTTCTGGCTTGCCGGGAAGAACTGAAAATGCACTTCAGTGCTTGTACTGCTGTAGTATGGCAATTATTTATTAGCCAGCTGGAGCAATAGCTCACTGGGTGTTCTGACTTAAAATTTGCTGGTTTGCATGGGAGTTTGCAGACCTGCTTTCTGGAGACTTAAAGTCTTAGCTCCTTCAGAGAGACGAAGTGATGATGGCCTCTTAAAATTCTCTGCATTTTTTTTCTTGGCTGTGCACAAATACTTCCTAAATTTTACATCCAGCTCATTTTTTGCAACCCCAGATGCCAGAGCTTTCAGTTAAGTAGGGTTTGGATTTTCTCTTCCATTTTGTAAAGAATCTCCATTATTAGATGTTGACACCAATTGATTATCCCTCTTTATTGCATCTTCTAAGAACACAGAGCCAATTAAATCCCACTGCCTTCCTAAGGGTGAACCAGCCCTGTAGACTCCTAATAGTCCCACCACAGCATGTTGTTCCTTTGTTACTAAGGCAGCAATTAACAAGTTTTTAATGGAACAAAATTGGAGACAGGCATGGCATGATAATAGGAAGGTGTCTCCTTTTTGTCTTCTCAACATGGCAAGATCTTGTATAACCCTTCCTCCCTCGGGTTGAATAGCCCTGTCAAGGTGCTCAGTGTGGGATTTTTATTCCTTTGCTCTCTGCTGCAGTGCATCTAAAAATAATGATATTTACACATGTTCAATTATTAAAGGGTTTTAAAACCTAGATCTGAAGTCCCATTTAAACCAAGAGGTGTTTTAATGTCAGTAAAAGGGAAATATTATCTTTTCTTACCAAAATGATCTCTGTGGTGCCATTGCGTTCTGCACTGTCAGGTTTTTGCTGATGGAGTAATTGTTTTTTAAAGCTATTCTTTCAGGTTTTAATGTCATGTTTATGCAAATTAAAACACAGCAGCCAAGAAGGAGACTTGTCATCTTTCCAAAATAATCTGTAAGACTATTTTTTTAGATAAAAGTCTCAGTTGTGAAATAATTGCATCTGTGCATGAGATTAATAATAACTAAGTAATTTGCTATTGTTTTTCATTAGGAGGATTGGTTTTCAGCTGAGCTATTTAAAAATCCAAAAAGATGCCTCCTGAAATTCTGGTGACTTTTAAGGTCGATGAGATGTTATTGGATATGGTATGGAATGCAAAACACATCTTTTCCTGCCAGTGAACTTCAGCCTGTCTGGGTTTTATTTTGTCATCTGATGCATGCTAGGTAATTTTAGAATGGAAGGGAGAAATACTGTTGCATCGCCATTACTGGGGAGCCTTAGTGTCCCAGTCTACTCCTAAATGTCCCTTCTCCATGAGGGAAGGATGGGCTGGGAGGAAGTCTGGTTCAGGGGTCAGTTCTCCAAAGTGAAGGAGGAGCCCTGGGCTGGAACACCAAACTGCTCTGTTTGGTCCATGACAGACAATACTGTTGTCCTTTGTCCGTCTCCTTCAAAAATGCAAACTTTGGAAGACTCAATCTGTTTCCCACTCTGGCTGAGCAGTGCTGCCATGGGCTCTGGAGGCAGGAGTAGGAAGGAGGGGAACTTGTCCTTTTGGAGAAAATGGACATACTGATGGCCATTAAGTTTTCCAGTGGAAAGTAATGCTTCTGCCTACGAAAGTGTTGGGTGCTCCTTTTTCAGGATAAGGCATCACAAGAGGTGCTCGTGGGTGTTTGTGGCATAGCCCGGAATCTGCATCCTTTGGAAAAGCCTGTCAGTGTGAGAGACCTGCACTAAAACTGGAAACCACATCAAGTGTGACTAATTTAGCCTCTGCTGTGAACTTGGATCATCTTGGGAAGTTGTAAAGAGAATCTGTCCTGAGCTTTGAGAAAAGATTTCAAATTAAAGGTTTAAGTCAATGTGTGCTGAATTCATGGACCTCTGCTTACACCTAGATCTGGAAAGGTGCTGCTTTGGTTGTCTGTGATTTACTTCTTAAGGAATTCCTGTAGGGAGTTGGTGCATTTCCTCAGTACTGGTGTACCCATCCTTTCTTTCCCATATATATATATGTATATATGTGTATATATACACATATACACACACATACACACACACACATATAAAGCGAGAAATAGTAATTGACTCTACAGAATTTGGCAAAAACTCCAGCCTGGAAACTTTGGCAAAAGGTAGATTCAATAAGGAAGCTTACAGTTCATTAAAAAGGTAATGGGTGAGCTGGAATCTGTCAATGCAATTAGTCCAGGCTTGGGGGGAAGGCAGGAGCTCATTTCTTTTGGATTCTCTGTGATACACCCTTGTCTTTGTAAGCAACTGCTTCATCAGTATGTAGGAAAAAACCAGAATGTAGGTCTTGCACTTCAGTACTGTCACTTCAGAGTGATGCTTGAAATGCTTTAGCAATCATGTAGCTGCAGCAAACAAAATGTTAGTACAGTGAGAGACTAGAAGAAAACACAAGGTATAATCACACCCTCTTAAAATAACTGATGATACATCTTTGTTGGGAGCTCAAGCTCTATTATCTCCAAAACAGCAAAGAATGAGAGAGGATCTGGAGATATGAATTTTAAATGGCAATTTTCTGCTTGTCTTTAGCCTTAGTGATGGAAAAGTCACTTTTAAGCTGGAGCTGTGTCAGGGTGTAAGTAGGAATATGAGTAATGGAGAAGGTGCACTTCTGGCTGCCCTTGCTCATAGGTATTAAGAGGGAGTCAATTATACTGGAGGACAACAAATTGAAATTGAGAGGAACTGTCTGCACCATTAACCAGTGTGACTCTCCAGGACTGCATATGCAAGTGAAACTCTGAAGAGGAATAACCTCTTCCCCAGGTGAGCAGATTTATCTGGCAGCTTTGGTCCCTGTGTCATGGTTTGACACTGGCACAGCACCAGGCACCCATGAGAGTCGCTCCTGCACCCTGCCCTGCCACAGCTGGGTAGAGGAGAGAAAAAAAGTTAACAAAGGGTTCATGAGTTGAGATAAGGACCTGGAGAAAAACACTTCAAGGACAAAACAGGCTCAACTTAAAGGTACAAAGTGTATGTATCACTAACAGAAACAGAGGAGGATAATGAGAAGTAAAATCAGCCCTTTAAACACCTTTTTCCCCCCAGCCCCTCCTTCCTTCCTACCAACAGTGCAGGGACACAGGGCCTGGGGGTTTGGTCAGTTCATCACCCAATGTTTTCTTCTGCTGCACAGAGAGAGGAATCCTTCCACTGTGAGACCATGGGGTCCCTCCCACAGGACACAGTTCTCCATGAGCTTCCCCAGCGTAGGTCCTACTGGCCCTGCTGCAGCGTGAGTCCCTCCCATGGGCAGACAGTCCTCCCAAAACTGCTGCACCGTGGGTCTCTCTTTCCATGGGGTGCAGTCCTCCAAGGACAGCCTGGAAGCAAGGGCCCTCTCTCCACCAGGCCTTCCAGTGGATCACAGCCTCCTCCAGGCATCCACCCACTCCGGCACAGGCACCTCCCCCACGGGCTGTGGGTGGATCTCTGCATTCCCTGTGGATCCCCACGGGCTGTGGGTGGATCTCTGCATCCCTCGTGGATCCCCATGGGCTATGGGTGTATCTCTGCATCCCCCGTGGATCCCCACGGGCTGCAGGGGCACAGCTGCTTCACCCTGGTCTTCACTATGGCCTGCAGAGGAATCTCAGTTCTGGCACCTGGAGTACCTCCTTCCCCTCCTTCCCCACTGACCTTGGTGTCTCCATGTTGTTTCCTTCACATGTTCTCACCTCTTCCTCTTCTCTGGCTAGAAAAGAACTGTGTGCTCTTTGTTTCAATTTTCTTCTTAAATATGCTATCACAGAGATGTTACCAGCCTCTCTAATTAGCCAGGCCTTGCCAGCAGCATGTCCAGAGCCATCAGGGATTGGCTCTGCTGGACATGGTGGAAGCTTCCAGCAGCTTCTCACAGAAGCCTTCCCCACCAAAAACCAGTCTGTGCCAAACCAACACTGCAAACAATGACACAGGCACTCAGTGAAAAGGCACAGGAGAGCACTCCTGTACAGACTGATTAGTCTGGGGCTCTGCAGACCCATGTTTCTCACCCCTAAGGACTCTGTGTCCCTGCAGGAGCTGTCTCATTGTTCCTGCACTGGTTTGCAGTAGTGCAGTAGCCGGACAACCTCAGACCATCACAGTGATAGTGCAGTGAGAGCCTGTGATCTCAATAGCTTGTGTGGGATGTATGGAAGTCAGGAAAGCTGGTCTGCTATGGAACATGCATGCAAATTTGTTCTGCAGCATCCCAACATGGGTTTTCCTAGTCTCCTGTGCAAGGGGATTGAACTGGGTCTCATACTCTCACACTGAGCACATGCAGGTGGAAGCCCGTGGTTAATTTGTATCAGATGCTTCCCCTGCAGTGACAGTATTAGAGGTCATTTCAATAACTTCATACACACATGCTTTTCTGATAGGCTGTTAAACCATTTCAAACTGTCCAAATCTCCCTGCACACAGTGGGATATACAAAATCATGGTAATGCCATTGCTGAGGGGAACACACTGCTGTCAGATTCCCCTCCATATTCTCAGAGAGCGAGCATACAGTCGCAAATCCATTGAACTGCACTCCATTATCTCTTATTAATGGGAAATTGTCCATAAATTGCTGAGGCGTGACTGTGTTTTTTTCCCCAACACAGCTGCAGTCTCTTTATCCTGTGATATTCCAGCCTCTCAAAAATAAAAAGAGGAAGTGGTGTGTGGGGGTGGGGAGAGATGGGAGGAGGGGGCTTGAAACCCCTCATGCAGCATCTTCCAGCAGCCCCTGGAAAGAGGAGCTTCTTCCCTGCTGGTTTCCCAGCCAAGGGGTGGCAAAAGGAGACAAGCAACTCACATGGACATAGAAGCATAGGAACAGAAAAAGGTAAAGAATTTACCTTGCCATGGTGAATGTGAGGTTGTATAGAGAGAAACAGTTCTGTTTACAGCACCACTGTGGAGCACAAACACATAGGTGGGAGGCCTTTTCCATAACACCAGCTTCCCTTCCTTCTCCTTCCAGTAGCTCTTCTCTGAAGAGGAGTGGTGGGTGTGGATGAGCTCAGAGAATGGCCCAGCACTCACCAAGGGCTTCCTTGGAAACTCCCCTCTTACCTTTTATATCAGATTTTGTTAACAGCTGGGAATGGGAAAACATTGGGACAGCTGGATTTTCAACAGGACTCATTGCATTTTGTTCTCTTAAGACAGAACAAAAATCTGCCACAAACATCCCAGAAGGAGACACTGAAAACCAAAAGCTTCTGAACCTGGCCTAGAGCTGTTGTTACTGATGGCTCAAGTGGTGCTTGAAGGGGGAAGATCCTGGAAGGTACAGTAAAAGGGAGGCTAAGCTCTTAAATCAGGATGATGGCACCAAGTTCTGTTGAAGTTGGGTCTTGCAGTGGTCAGCTTTGCAATCTTAGATCCTCCTTTCCATTTCAGAGCCCCATGAGTTACCTGCCTGGGCTTTGGGCATCTCTACAAGCAACACAAATACTCTTGACCAGCAGGAGCCATGGAGCAGGGCAGAGGTCCAGGTGCATTTGGTCATTGACCCATACATGTGATCCCATTCCTCTTGTCATGTTAGGGTGAGGAAATGAGCTACTTTATGTGGTGATTAATAAAAGGCCATACAGCTTTCCCTGTGTTAATTATACTACAGACTGTTTAATTCTGTAAACGAGCTGCTTGGCAGGCTCTCAGAACAATTACACAGCTCCCTCTCCTGCTCTCTCTGTGATAGCTTGAGAGCAGCTCAGCTGTGAAACTGGTGAGCCTCAGCACCATCCACCTCATGGTGCACATCTAGTGAGAGCCTCTGTCCTGGCAGCCCGCAAAGCTGGGGCACCCCACGGTGTCCCTGAGCTTCTGTGACAGGTTGGAAGGACTGAAACCTGCAGAGGGGAGGGAAGCTGTGCAGTGGAAGCCACAGCCAAGTTAAGGAAGAAATAAGATGTGGTTCATGGGATCCACAGGCTAGACATTTTTAAAGCAAGATGTTTGAAGCATGGTCACCAAAGCCTTTGGAGAAAGTCTCTGTCACTACTGGGGCAGATGTCTGAGGCTTTGAGGGGCTTCAGTTCTGCCTGTCCCTTAGTCATCAGCATGTGGCAGAGTTTGGGCAGTCAACTGCTTCTGGCTCAGCCTCCTCACGTGTGGAAAGAAAATACTGATCCAGGCCTCCTGCTTTGGGAGAGTGTTTTGGGATCAATCAGCTGTGGAAAGAACAGCAGGTATCACCAGTGTGAAGAGGGGAGAAAGGGCAGTAGCCTCTGGCTGTGACATGTGAGGGACTTCAGGTCTTGACCAGGCTTGAGAGGGAATGAGCTCCCCTAAATAAAAGGTCTGTGCTGTTGAAAGGTCTGGCCCACACAGCAAATCAGCCTTTTATGTGTAATGGCACAGTGAAATGTGAGCAGCAGAATTCCCCCCGGGCTCCCCTCAGCTTCCCATGACGACTTTGCCCTACAATAAATGTTACAGGACACAATGTACCTGTAAGCTCAAGGTTGCTCACCCGCTAATTACTGTGCTCTGAACTTCTTGCCCGAGGTCTGCAATGTAAAACATCCCGGAAAAAATGCCTTTAATTCTTTTTTTAAGTGGCAAATGCGACCGTGTACACTGAGTACCAGCTCTGCTTTCTGCCAGCAATGCAATTTTCAAGCAAGAAAACAGAATCATCCAAAGCACAGTTGAAAATATTAGTCTTTTATGAGGATGCTCAATAACAATGAAAGGATTCTAGAATTTGTTGAAGAAAATTATGGCCTTGAAGAGAGTAGTGGCTTTTACTCCTTTGATACATAAGGATTTATAATGCAATGTAATAGAGGCATTTTCCCCCAAGGGATATATGAATCCCATTACATCCCATTACTTGCCATAAATTTATTATTAAAAGTTTTTTTATTTAGGATGACATGTAAAGATGGATCTGTATGAATCAGATTCTTGACTGGTTTATACTATATTTATGTTATACTAACATTATTTATATTTATATTGTTTTATATCAGTATTGCTTCAGTTAAAATTTTGGCCTTTAAGTGCTATTTATTGATTTGTTCTTTTTTTTATTATTCCCCCTCACTGTCTGTTTTGCTTGGGGCAAGGGGGGTTCACTTTACATATGGACTTTCCCTGTACTTCAAGCCTGGCTGGAAACTGATTGTGGGGCCATATTAAATAATTTAGTGCCCGTGACTCCAGAAATCGGGGCTTGGGCTGAGCCCAACCTTTCGAAGACGACTGTCACTTCCCGCTTGTGTTTTGTGACATATTATAGAACGCTGCTTCTCTGTGCAGCAATTTTGTCATTATACAAGATAGAAAGAAAAATGGGAAATCCATTACAAGCCAGACTTTGTTATGACACAAGAGAAGAATCCCTCGGGAAGTTAGATTAAATTCTCTTTGAAAATAAAATAAAAATGCCACCATGCTTGACAACATTAGATTTATTATATATTTATCTCAGAAGCTCTAGGTATGCTGCTGTCAAAGCTTCTTTAGATGCTGAGATATGTGAGACAAAGCAAATCATTCCTTGAGTCATTGAAAGGGAAGTTTATTACAGAACTGGAATTAAAAGATTTGAATAAGAACAGGAATCTGCGGTTCCATCGTGAGTTGGAGGCTGATTGCTTGCTGCCTGTGTGAGCCACTTAAAGCAGCTCAGCTGTTAAGTTTATATATGCAGGGAGAGGTGTGTGCTATGAACTTGTGTTTGACAGTGGTTTAAGCCAAGTTGTTTTATTCCACCATGGAGCAAACTCAAAGAGCAGCTCAGTTGGCAGACAGGGCTCGTCTAACACCCTTTACCAACTGACTGGCCACACCTCACCAACTCAGCTGCTCTGGGTGCTTTTCCCCTGCCTTAAAACAGCAAAATGCCATTTTGTGTGATTAAATCCCAAAGATGTTGTGCATATTCAAAGATTTTTCTACAGCCAGTCCCAGTCCTGCAAGGAGCTGGGCATGCTCACATCTGATTAATTCATGTCATACTATTACACTCCAGGCCTGAGAAACTGAAATTAATGGGAAGATTGTTCTTTCCACAGCTGTGCATCATCCTAGATAGTGCATCTCGGAAGTACCAGCTGATTCATCTTCCATGGTCTGCTCCCAGAGGTGAGGGGCGTGCATACAAGGGAGCTGGGGCTGTTGTCATCATGACTGAATTTTCTGCAGGAAAACTTGCAAAAGAAATGGGGAATGAATTCGAAATAGCATCAGGTTAGAAACAGGAAAGAAGATAGTCAATTTGGAGTATGCACTGACTGGAGCAGGTGCATCCACGGTGATACCTAGCTTTTCCCTAGGTCCCAGGCGTGATGGGGATGGGTGTGCAGAAAGTAGCTCTCTGTTTAAAATAGACACAAACAAGCAAACAAATGCTGGGTGCCAGGAGTGTCTTTGCAGCCAGCACTATTAGAGCAGCTCATGCCTTCAGACCTGTGGGAAGTCCCTGTGAGATTGACTTGCTCCAGGGTAGCAGCTAGTCATGAGCCTCAGAAAGCAGGGGAGCAAGAAGGTTTTCCTTGCCTTTATGGCATTTCCACTGTTCAGGAACAATAATGCCACAAAATGAGACCATCTTATTTTATGGTTCCCAGATGTGTTGATAAAAGGCCTGTGGGGGGAAAACACTGCATTAAAATACAGAAGCAGAAAACTCCAGGAGGCAACTCTAAACTAGGTGGAGAAGAAAATTGTATGTTTGCTGTGGGAACAGCTGTATTGTCCAGAAGGGGAGTGGGGGAAAAGAAGAGTAAGGAGGTTAAAGAGACATTTGAAGATGTGGAAAACTGAGATGAGAAATGATGAAAGAGGCTACCTGTAAAAATCAAAAAAGAAATTAAACTTAAGGCTTGTTAAATAAAATGCTTCAATCCCCAAAGTTTTCCTTCTGTACATTAAAAAGCTTATGAAAGATTCTGCTTCTAACTGTGAATTTAGCTTGAAGTTCCCAACTCCAGCACTTCGAGAGAGCATTAAGATTCATTTAAAAGCCTTTATTCCTTTTGATGCAATAAAATCTATATAGTACTTTCCTAAACGAGTACCCATTAAGGGGACAAAGCTATGAAAGAGTCATTTCCCACAAAATATGAAATCCAATAAGGTTTATTACCTCCCATTTAGTGAATGGCAGAAGCCTCTGAAGTATATGAACAAGTTTCCAATCATCCATCCATTTGTCTCCTAGAAGATGTACAGCATGCAGTGTACCCAGCTCTTCCCTCCCCCCATAGGTCAAACAGAGCACCAGATTTGTTTATGCACCATTTAACTTCCTTATCTCTTCTGCGACACTTTGTCTTTTATCTTCTCACCACTGGTGAAAGGATAGATTCCAAATACAGCTGGTCTCTGCAGTGCACCTGCCAGCCAAGCCTCCCTGCACTGTCACTGGCTCCATGAGTACTCAAAGAGGGTAGTGAGGTGCTTTTCCTCCACTGTTTTCCCTTTAGGCAGCACCCCTGATTGGAAAGATCCTTCCTGTTTGTACAGATTGCAGGAGTCACCAAATGTGAACTATTGGCAGAGTCTCCCACACAGGGTAGGGGATGGGCTGGGGGAGGGCTGCTGGCTTTGGTCACACAAGGGAAGAGAAGGGAAGGGAAGCTGCCAAGGGTAGTTGGTGAGGTGGCAGCGTGGTGGGGTTGGGTTCTGCAGGGGTCAGTCAGAGGGAGGCCATCAGCATGGGCTAGGGTTGGTTCTCCTCCCAGTTGTGCTCAGCTGGAGATGGCCTCTGTAGAAAGACTGATGCTGGTGACTGAGCCCCCAAGGAATGTGATACATCTGTTCCCTGGATCTGTGGCCAGGGCTGGTGGCAGGAGGAGGAGGAGGTGAGGGGGTGTGGGACACTCCCCAGCCAAGCTCAGTCTCCAAACTGTGGTTTCTCTTAGATGGTGGGGGCCAGAGCTTTGAGAAATGGAGGAATCTCTTCCTTTGGAAGTTAAATTCCTTGCAGGATTTGCCAAAAGCGTGAAGCAGGTAATTGCTGGCACACCTTCCTTTCATCTTTGGAAAAGGGGAGAAGGTTCCTCCCCTGACCTGGAGCATTGCAGTGAAGATACACAGAGTAGAACTACTGCAAGCTCTGAGATATTTTAACAGCTGGGACATCTGCACAAAATCCTTTTTGGGGCTAACCACTTTAAACACAGCCTGTTGGTGCAGCTAGAGAGTATTTCCCATAGTGTTTGTGGGTTCACAAAATCTTGGTTGCCAATTATAACTGATGCTGGCACTTAGCACCAGAAGCTGTTTTTCTGGAAACCAACCCTACTTTTTAGCTGCTTTTATGGTATGGAATGAGGCAAGTAGTATAGAATTGACTCTTTCCTTCACCTTGGAAAATGAGATTAAGTAAAATTAAAAGCTGCTTTCTTTGGGCTGAAATTTGTCCATATCCTTTGAGGTCTTCTCAAGTCATGGCAGAGGAAAACTCTAAAACTTGAAAAAGAATACAACCTTTTTTTAAAAAGTCAGAGGACCTCTAGAGTTAGTGTTTCATCTGGTATTTAAGTGATGGGGTTTAAAGTTGACAGGCATTCTTTGCTCCTATGAAGACTTCTGGCTAAAAGAGGGAGGAAAGACCACAACTAACCTCCACCTCTGAAGCTATTTGGTGTAGACTGATTCTGATTTAAGTACAGAATTTGGAAGAAATCTGTTTTGATTGGACAAATGGAAGTTTGTACTGGAGGAAAGGATTTGCAATTTTTCATCCAGAAGTTACATTTTTGAGGAAATTACATTTTCTGTGAAGAAGAATGAATAGATTTTTATAATATTTTCTAGCATATTCCATTCACAAGCTGCACCTCTGCCCTGCTGCCCAGACGTGGGCAGATGGGCACTTTCTGAGAGCTGCAGGGCATAGAAAAATTGGGGGGTTTGTCTCACTAATCCTGGAGGATGTCAAAGAGCAAGAGGAGACGTACCACTGTACCTTTCCTCTTTGGAACTGTCTAGACTCTTGAGTTGTTTGGGGTTTGGGGTTTTTTGGTATCTCTTATTCCTGGCTTTCTTCTTTGATCTCTCCATGAAAAAAAAATACATATATGCAGCAAATCAGCACTCAGTCTCTTAACAGGGGAGAAGGGTGGGCAGGCTATTCTCACCTTGACAAGCCCCTGCAGAGAAACTCCTACTACTGTTAATGGGAGCTGCTAGCACACATGAAAGAGAGAATTTATTCCCAGGTTGTTAAGGTTTTTTATATATATATATTTTTTTTTCTTATTTGAATTGCTGTTGTCAGACAATGCAATAAGAGGATTTTAAGAGGATTTGCATGGTAATATGATGGCTGATGGATTTCTTGCAATAAAATCCAACAAGCTGGTTTATGAGGTATTTTATGTATTTCTTATTTGTATTATAGGAGCAGCAAGGAGCCCGAGGATATGTCTCTGCTGTGTGAAACTCTTTGCATATATGTTACAAATAGTCATGCACTGTGTGTTTTCTGTCTGTTTGGGTTGGCTTTCTCTCTCTTCTCACTTACTGTGAAGTAAGCACATATAGAGGCAACACAATTGTATGGATGTTATTCATCACTGTTTGTCCTGTGATAATTTGACAAATAAACCCATATTGAAGATACATGTGAGCACGTTTCCCTCCTGACGGGAAAGGCTCACAAAAATGGATGTCATGTCATAAATTGATATGAAAAAGGAATCCGATTTGAATAATAAAATACTTTTTTTTCCCTCCAAAGCACACTAGTTTTCACACTAATGCGAGTAAGCCACATGTGCAAGCCTTCAGCCCTCATTCTTCTTGCCAGTACCAGGGAAGGTGTGATAATTTTGTCATCTGTGCTGCTTGGCTTTCCTGGGCGTTAGCTTTGCTTCCAAATTAGACTCCACGCTATTAATGGCTCAAAAAATAATGTGCTAAGTCAGTCAGCTTGCAATTTTAAGAGAAAGAAAAACAAGGAAAAAACATGACAGATTTAAAGGTAGTTCTGATTCTCAGCTGTGCTATGCATAGCGACAGTGGTCCTTTTAAAATTTGCTTTTTCCCTAGAAAATTATGCACTTTCTCTAAAGACAATAGGTCTGTTCTGATTTACATCAGCTCAAGATCTGTCTCTGCCTAACTCACATTTTGCCATGAAACAACGTCTCCTTCATCTTGCTTGGAAATGTCAGCCCTCTTGAATTAAATTAATGTACTTGGTTATGGGAAGAGGGGGAAGTCTCAGTAAGGAGAGGGAAATGTGGATTTTGAAGAATGTTCTGCTTTCTCCTGCTTTCCTGCCCCAGATATGTAACTTTTTGTGTATAATTACCTGGAAGGAAAGAATAACAACAGGTGTGGGGAAAAAAAAGTGCTAGGGAAGACTAATTATCCCAGTAGAAAACAGATCCAATTTATGAATGAATTATGCACACAGAACTACATTTAGGAAAGTAAATTTTAGGGAATTATGAAAATGAGTGGGCCAGGTCCACTGGGAGGAAGCTGTGAAAATGAAAGAGGTTGGTAGAAGGCTGGAGGATGCTAACTGGAGCAGTAATTAAAGCTGAACAGGTCCTATTTCCTTTTGGAAAAATGGAAATTAGAAAGAAGAAAAAAAAAAGAAAATAAACCCTGAAGAAGAAGAAAATCCACAAGAGAGGAGAGTGGCATTTCACAGGGGAGTACCCAAGAGCTGAAAGAAAGAGCAAGAGCTGGGAGTTGAGGAAGGTTGGCAGGGAAACGGGAAGCAATAAAGTAGAAAACTTGAGAAGTCAAAGTGCAGACTGAAACGAGGGTGAGCAAAACAGGGAATTTCACCATGGTGCTCTGAATGGCCATGGGAGCTGCCAGGCTCTGCGTCACATACTCGCTCCCCTAGAGACCCTCTGTCCCCATTCAAAAAAAAATCCCAAAAATCTGACCTTGTTCCGTCTTTTTACTGGAAGAAGGCGATGGGAGAGGGGCTGGGGGAAGAGAACTCTAATGGGCAGGGAGGACTTCAGAAAAATGAAGCATTGAGGCTGCAGTGTCCCTCCTGAGGCTCCTCCTGAGGGCTTAAATTGGAAAGGCTTGGGAAATACTGGGGTTAAACCAAGTGAACATTTCCTGAGGAATACCCCAGCAAAGGATTGCGCTTTTTCTCTTTGGATTGTGCTGGACTGGGAAGTGGGGCAGGATAATAGTAGCCTTTAGTCCACGGGTTGTTTTTTTTTTAATGAAAAAACTTCATTAATGTGGCAAAAACTTAATAAAATCCAAGTTGATATTGATGTTGAATAACACAAAACAGGATGTACTAAAAACCACAGAAGGAACAGAGAATATATACAAATTTTTAAGAAACTTAACCTGGACAAGAAGTGATTAATTTTTTAGGGGAGATTCAGTGATAAAAAGGCACCTAGAGTGACATGTCCTTTCACTGTAGCCTAAGTCTGAATCTGCAATGCAGGAACATTCCAGGTGCTAAAGGATGGGTATCCCCAAGGCTGGACAAATCCCATCTGAATCCAACCAAAGGCTCCAGCAGCACATGTTAAATGGACTCTGAGCAGCAGTAGGGGTAGAGAGGTGCTTGTCCAGGAGTGCCTCCCTTGCCTGGAATGCAGCTAGAGAGTTTTGAGCTTTGGGGGAGAGTAGGGAAGGGTGACATCAGGGATGGTCTGCACCTTGAAGGCACATCAGACCAGCAGCCAGGCTCTTCTGTGGGGGTGTTTCTGGCGTGGCTTGAGGACAAGGATGGGATGTTCCCACTCACAAGCTCTGGCAGGTGAAGCTGGGAGATTCAGAGATCTCCATCTCAAGCTGTCAGCCCCACTTTTCTGTCACACTGACTTCGCTGTGCCCATGTGCAGGACTGAGCCCTGAGGGCTCACACGTGCCTCTACCCCCACCTGAGGATTCAGCTGCAGCTGCACAAGTTGTAGCTCCTCCTGGCAGAGAGGGGCAACCTCCTCCTCCCCCTTGCTAGTGAAGCTTTCAGGGAGTGCAGCCGTTCAATCCCTGGGCAGAACACAGCCCTGGTGCTGCCCTTGCCCTTCTCCTCAGCCCTGGGGACCATCTCACCCCTGCACCGAGTGCTCAGATGCCTGCTCTTTGTTGTGAAATACCTACCTATAACCTCCCTGTGTCCTGGGAAGCCTCAGGGATTTTTGTTTTGCCAAGCTGTTTGCCTGCTTCTGTTGACCTCCGACTAAGTGGTATGAAAGGCCAGGCTGGACAGGGCTCTGAGCAACCTGATCTAGCAGGAGATGTGCTGCCCACGGCTGAGGTGTTGAACCTGTTACCTTTGAGGTCTCTCCGAGCACAAACCATACTTTGATTCTAAATTGTTGGGAAATAGGTTTGGATGCTACAGCTGGCCTTTAGAGGCACCAGCTAACCCGTTTGGTTATCCAAGGTTGTTTTGGTGGGAAGTGTTGCTGTGCCCATATGGACATACAATGGATATGTACCTGCACATGGAGATAAATGACCTTCAATAGGTTTAGAAGGCCTCAATATTTGGTAGGAATAGCACCACTTACTGATAAAATCTTTCAAAATCAGTACTGGAAATAAAAATGTGGGTCAGCTCTTAGGTTCTGAGTGTGCTTCAGACCTGTGAGCTGCCCCGAACAAGATGCATCTGAGTAAAAAACATTTATTTGGAAAAGCAGAAAAGAGCTTGATGTGTATATATTGTTTAAAAAAAAATACATAGAGGTAGGAAGATATACAAAGGTGGGTTTAAAGCTTTCCTATTAATCAACCAAAGCCCTAATAAAACAACTGTGCGAGTAATTGTTCTTCTGCACATCCAACAGTGTTGAGCTTCTTTTGATGTTTACCTCAATTTTTTCTTCACCTTTTATTTGAGTCTGCAATTAACACTTGTAATGAAAAAGGAGATGACCTGCTGCTGAGAAATTCTGGTGTTAATTAAAATTATTAACAATTGGAGAAAAATAAGCAAGGAAAAGGAGGCAATAAATAAAGAGGTTTTCTTTTTCTTTTCATAATTAAGGTGGAGTAAAGCACAGAGACTGTGTTTCTAAAGAGCTCCCTAGAAAATGAATTATGAAACTTGGCCAAAAGGAGTCAAAGTGGAATTCCCTCTTTTTAGACAGACTGTCATCCCCCATGCTCTCTTCAACAGCCTTTAGGTTTGCCAAGGCCGTTGTATAGGGATGAATTTCATTTCTGAATGCATTACCCTAATCTACAGAAGAACAATAGGGAAAATGAGCTCTGCAACAATAGAGAAGGAATGGGAGCATGGGATCTTTGCAGAGTGAGCATTTGCCATTGGGTGGAAGTCTTATTCAGAGAGGAATAATGCAAGAGGGCCCAGGGTTTCTTCTGATAGCAGCTCACCTACCCAGCTCTGTTTGCTGAGAACTCCACAGTGACACCGGGCCCACACCTGGGATCCCCTGGAGCCTTGGGAGCACCCTGGAGCCTTGGGAGCGCCTGGGGCCATCGCAGTGCTCACAGCTTCAGGCACCGAGATCCTGCCACCAAATGGGTGTTTGGCACCCAAACCTGCCCCAAATCTGTTCTGAGAATCAGTACTGGCCTCCCAACATCATAGAGGTACTTGCAGAAACTCCATCTGCATCGGGTAAAATCCATTCAGAGGCACTTTCCAGGAATGTGCTTGGAAAAGGTGTTGTGAACAATGCTGGAGAAGGGAACAGCAGTAGGGATGTGGGTGCACTTGGGAGGTGGCCACCTCTTCCCCGTCCCTCTGCATCCCATGGAGCACTGTTGGCCATTCAGGAAAGGATGAGCTGCCTGCTTGGCGGTATTTGCAGGCGGCTCATCCTTTACACACGGGCTCAGAAGCTAAGAAACACCCAGAGGCAGTTCAGTATCTTGGGATATTACAAGGAACTGCTCTGGAGCAGTATTTTTATATTCAATTTCTTATCAAAGTTATTGCATTTGCAATATTAGAGGGTATGACTAATTACTTCCCCTCCAGAGAAGCTATTACTCAAGAAGGACCATTAGTTTCCTGCTCAGTGAAGATGCTCAATCATGGCATGGGAGAAAGATATTTTGTGGTTTCAAATTCCCTCCATGGCTTTCAGGATGGTACCTGCAATTAGACTTTCCATGGGAAATTTCATTTTAAAAATCCCACAAAGAAAGTGTCCTCAAGCTGAACAACGCTGGAGTTTGGAAGAGGCTGTGAAGGACCCCCTGGGAGGTTCCATGTCTCTGGTTTTCAGTGAGCCCTGCAGGTTGGAACTGGTCAGGCTGGTGATGGAAACCGTGGGGCTTCCCCAAGGAGGGCTCTCATGGCTCTGCTGAAGCCTCTCGGGGGCTGGAGGTTGTTACGCAGCCCTGTAACTCAAAACTCTTGGGGATCAAGAGAAACAAGCCTGATGCAAGCCATCTGACCCAAAATTTAATGGAAAATCTATCAGGGAAATGAATCCCACAGATCTGTGATTTTACGGGGTTTTTTCCTTCCCTTTTCTCAGCTGCTGGGTTTGTTTCTACTTTATGTATTTATTTTTCTTTTATGTTGGCCCTTTAACCACCTTCTTTTAGCTGTTCTTTATGACAGATTTTAAGTTTGTTTTCCATCTAAGTAACCAATTTCATTCTTTCGGTGTCATAGCATCTTTCACTGAGGAATTAGATGTGACTGTTGAGAATTAAAACTCTGAATATCCTTCCCTCAAGACCTATAACTTGGTATTGAGTGAAAAACTCCTCTTCAGGGAGAGTTCAGGTAAGGACAAGAAAAATCCTCTGAACTCAAACATTTCTCACATCAGCAACTAAATTAATCACCTAATCTTGCCAGATCTTGCTGATGAAGGAAGACATTACTGAAGAACTGAGCGACTCATAATCCGTAGTATCTTAATCCTCACAGTTTGCAAGAGAAGTAGAAAGTTACTGGTTTTTTCCTTTTAACTTCCCGGAGCCTGAGTGATGTGGTTTGGGCCACTCGGAGATCTGGCATTTAAATTTGGGATCGTCTAAGCTTAAGCTCAAGGTCAGTCCCGCTGCTCCATTCTTCTTTGTAAGATAAGACTCTTGAAGCTGAAATATTACCTAGTAAGTATGGCTGTGGAAAAAGGAAAAAAAAGGGAAAAAAAAAAAAGAGGTGTTTCCATGACATTTTAGAGCTGAGTAATTATAGAGGAGGAGGGAAGAAACCAAGAAAATGCAGACTCTACTGGTACGTTTTTCTTTGTATTCTCAAGGATTTAATTTTGTTATTTTAAATATCTCAGACTTGGAGGTGGAGGGAAGGAGAAATGTTTTCACCCCAGCTGTCCTCACGGGAGAGTTTCTGAGCATTTCTCTGGGAAGGCCGTGGCACTTAAATGTGCTGCGTGCTACACCCCACCTCCCAGGGCTCACTGGGGGGATAGCAATGCAAGGAGACAGAGTACCAGCCCAGAAAAGGCTGGCTGCTGGCCTGAGGTGCCCTCGCACTGTCCTGTAGCGCCTCTCTGGGCCAGCAGCCCTTTCTGGACCTCATGGTTCCAGTGCACAAAGTGTTGGTTAGCAGAAGGTTCCAGCCCTGTTGTTTTGGGACAGCAAGCAGGATGGGATGGCTCCCCAGCCTGCTCCACTACAAATGTAACCCCAGGCTGGCCCTGCTGAGGCCACCCTGGGCCACTCTGGGTGTGGGATGCAGTATTTTGCATCTGTAACTTCTTGCAAGTCCTTGATGTGCTCGGTGCACACTAATTTAACCCAACACAGACACAGAGTGACGTGGGGAGGAGCCGTCAGCAGCAAAGTAAGGGGGACATCTGGGGGGTTGGTGGCACTGGTGACAGCCAAGCTAAAGAGCACATCTGCCTTTTCTCCTGCCCTGACATAAAGCCCTTTCAGAACCCTGCCTCCAGAGGATGATTTTTGCTTCATCAAGCAAGGAAGCTGCAGCCAGAAAAAAAAAAGAAAAGGAGAAATGCCCATCAAGCTTGTGCATTGTTAGGGATGAAGTAGAAGATGCTCTGTGGGAAAACCACCTCAGATAATAGAATTTGGGTGTGTTCAACTGAGGGCATGGGGAAGTGTGGAAGCCCAAACAGACTCAATAAAACATATTAATAATAACAATAACAACGACAATAATAATAATAATAGTAACTAGAGATTTTCACAGATTAGCCTGTCCTGTATTTGTAAAACAGGAGGTTTTTCTACCTACTACAGCAGTCAAATAATTTCAGATTCACACTGCTGAAGAAACCCATCAATTGTATTCATCCAAACAAATTACAGAAATTTATTTGTGGGTTTTGGTCCTGGACTGACATTCTCCCAGGGAAGCAGTTTTAAGTTGCCAAGGATCTGTAGGCTGGTCCTGTGGTAACACTAATTGTGCTGAAAGTGGGAGGACTCTGAGCCTGGGTGGGCTCTGGGTTGCAAATCCTCCCTCTTGGGGCCAGGAGGGTTTGTCACACCAGCAAACTCTCTCCCAGGAGGTCCCAGGTTGTAGTCCCAAAAGGGGAGAAGGAGTCCAGCAGGAAGGAAGACCCTGATTCTGGAGGTTAGCCAGTGCCAGCCCAGGGAGCAGAGAGAGAGGGTCCGCAGCTGAGACGCGCCCTGGGGGATCTGGTGGCCCCCAAAGAGTGTCTTTATGGCAGGTCACTGTGCTGGAAGAGGTGTCCCCCTGGCCTGTGTCCAGTCCCCAAGGAATCTGACGGCAGCAGCAATGGCTGAGCGAGCCACATGTGCAGACTGCAGTGCACTCAGACTCTTAAGAAACAGCCCCAGCACCCTCGACAGGTTTTATATCTACTCACATTCAAGGACTGGGTCAGGTCATCCTTGATCAGTTTTGATTGAAGTATCATTCAAGTAAAAATTGCTTTTCATGGGTCAGGAGATACTCTTCAGAATCCGACTCCCTGCTTGAAATGTGAATGTCTGATTTATTTATAAGTGTCCTGGAAACTCAAGGGGTTGTGACAGAGTTAAGGGGAGAGCCCCTCAGTTGACCTCTGCCCTTGCAAAGCCATCATAGATAAAATTGATATTGGCTCAAGGGAGCTGTACATTAGTGAAATGTAACATCAGTTCAGATTTAGTCACGTCATGCCATAAAAAAATCATTAAGTTGGTCGGATCAAAAAAAAAATTTAAAAAATTGGTAGCAGAAAGCCATTCAGACACGAGCCATCTGGAAGGGAGAGAACATAACACAGGTATTACAATGTTGCTTTAAATCTCCAGAACAGCTTCATTTTTCTATTTCTGCAGTTGCTGTCTCTGCACTTTGTACTTTTCGGAATAGCAATTACAGCATGTCTAGTAAGAACTCATGACAGCTTAGGACCTCACTTTAAAGGTAGGGTTTTTTTGGGTTTTTTTTAACGAGGAGGCAAGAAAAAGACATTAATACAACTTTAGATCTCTGCCAAATCCCAGAAGAGATCCAAGCTATTAATATAGACACGTGTGCAAGGCACGATACACTGGTCTGAATCTGTTGTTATCAGAAGGGCTTGCAGGGATGCCTGTAGCTGTCTAACACTCTCCATCCCTCAGCATTTATCTTCTAACAAGTCTGCTATTCCAGCAGAAATTTCAATTCCAAATGGTTGCTTCAGGTTTTTGGGTGCATTTGGAGGAGAAAGAGATGGAAAAGGGCTCAGCATGGATGGTCGGGGGGCTCACAAAAATAAAGCTCCCTACTGGTGAGGGTGTTTTAAGTCGGCACTGGTCATGGTGGGCAGTGTTGGTGTTTCTGCAGTGCCAGGGGTGCAGGGCAGGGATGCAGAGACACTGCTGTGCCATCCCCCAGCCCCACCTGGCTGGGGCACACACCTCTGAGACAGATGTCAGACATGGGCATCAGCTGGCAGACACATCCCGGGCACCTCCCTCTGCCCTGAGCTTGCTTTTGGGTGCAGGCACTGTGCACCCGGCACTCTGCCCTGGTTCGGGTACCAGCCCCCTCCAGGCAGGGTGCCAATGGGTGCCTGGGCAGGAACAGCCTGCTTACCCGCCTTGGTTGTGTGGCAGGATACCTCCCTGCTCAGCCTTGTCCCCCAGCAATGCACTGCCCAAGGAGAGCCAGTGCTGTGCCAGGAGGCACCGGATGCCATGGAATCCCTAACATGAATATTTTGTTTCCTATCTGGAGTCCAGAAGTTGAGCATTCTGTTGAAAAATTAAATGGTGGGGAGTCAGAAGGTGCAGTTAAAGCTGGGGAGCAGGGGAGGGAGGGCAAGGTTTGCATATTGCCACAGGAATATTGTATTTGCCCATCTCAGACCTGTGGTTGCTTTGCACTGCTTGCTTGACTGAACTTCTGAGTAGGAAAAAGCAAAAGCTTACAGAGAAGCTAAAGGGGGTTTAATTGTTTTTTGTTCCCCTTTCTCTGGTAATTTCAAGGCTGGACTGTTTTAACAAGCCCTGGAAGCGCTGAGCACTTACTCTCAGCTTTTTTTTACAAGCTGAAGTCACACCTGTGAAAAATCAGATGGCTTTTATGTATTGAGATGTACAACTGTAAGTCTCAGGAAGAGACTAGTGGTGCCCCAAACACAAGGTTTTGGGATTCTGAACAGACTGTAAATCTACAGAGGGGGCCAGGCTGGTTTAAATATTGGTACAGGGGTTTCTTCCATCAGAGGAGCTGAAAGTTGTTAACGTATGAGCTGGCTGAGTGTACTCTCCCACTTGTAGGTTGAGATGTATTTTCACACAGCCTGTGAAATGTGGTCCCTGCAGAGCAGAGCACAAAACAGCACTGCAAGAGGGCTTTTGTGGTACAGAGCAAGCAAAGACTGTTCATATCCTCCGGAAAAATACAGGTGAATCTGCAGGAACAGAACAGGCAAAATAAATCCCCCATCTGGCTCCATCTCGGCAGAACTACGTCAGTGTTTCATAAACTGACAGAATTCCTATTTGACCAGGTCCCAGATCTCACTGCTTGTCATATCTTGCTACTAATTGAGCAATCCCTACTCCAGACCAACACTGCAGAGCCTGGAAAGTCTTGGGAGCCTCTGAGAATAGCCTCAACAATTAGGAAAGTGGCAATGCTTAATTAAATTCCGTGTGTGTCTAAAAACGGTGGGGAACCAAAGCCGAGATAATCCCCTTCCCCAGAAAAGCAGCTTTGGGTTGGATTCCTCATTTCTAAGAGCCAACTCAATTTTCATGTTCTGAAACAGATTGTTTTATGAAAGGAGTCGTCCCCTACCCTTTATCCGGCATTCTCATCACTCTGTTTTGTCGCTGTCCCAGCATTCCTGAGTTTGCCTCTTCTAGTTTCCATGCGGGAGTTTTTCCACCTTGTTTTCTGGGAGTGGTGCTAATTGCTGAAAATGCCTACTATCTCCATAACCTCAGACAGACAATTTCCTGGGCTATGTCTCTTTTTGAGAAGCTGCTTATGCAATGACAGACAGCAGGGTCGGTGTTTCAGCATGTGCCCCACACTCTGCTCTCACATTCCACCAGCCCCCCCCTTTACTGCAGGCTCAACCACAGCTCAGCAGGATTATCTGCGATGCCTAAAAACATAGCTTTGCCAAGCCCAATTTTCCAGCTGCCCTGTTAGGGATGCAGGACTCCCAGGAACCTTCCTTTGAGAGGTTGGTGCCTTCTTTGCTGATAACAGATTTTCCAGAGAAGAAACTTAGTCAGACAACTTCGACCTCAAACTGTCAAAGACCCAGTGCAACTTCCCTTGGATGTGTTATCAGTAAGGGCAGTAATTTACTAAGGCAAGAGCCTACATTCTGCATGAAGGGAAGGGAAAATTACCAATCTCTCTATGTGATAAAAATCCACTCTTCTCTTCCATGAAGGCAGGTGCAGCACTTTCTGCCCTCCCAAGCCTCTGCAGCTCCCCAGCTGGTGAGCCACGAGCAGGCTTACAGGAAAAGGGGGGCGGGAATTGTCCTTTCTTCTAATTACCATCTGCAGTTGGGCCATTTTACTGTTATCCTGGCTGCAACCCCACAGAGCATAGCAGGGCTTTTATTTTTGTCTGTTTGGTTTCTTTTTCTCCAATCTTCTAAAGGTGCTGGTGAGATGGGTGTGGGGAAAGGGTCCCTGGACAGGCTCATAATTTCTGACCCCACTGGTGCATTTCAGCACAAATGGCTGCAAGGACTGCCCATTTCCCACACCTTTTCATTTGGTGGGCATGTGGATTTCTAAGTGGTTTTTCCTCTGCCTGGCCTCACATTGGGGTATCACCTGTGATCTCTGTGTCTCCCCATCACATGGTGTCTCTGTTACTTGATCTCCACATGTTTCATGAATATTTTAGGCAGTATAGAGCAGGGAAACTTTGAAAAATTTCCAGGTACCTCCCAAGAACAAAACTTTCCTCTTTCCCACGTGCTTCTGAAGAGGATCTTGTCCCTGCCTGGAGGAGTGCTGGGTGTGCACATGCCTTTTCTCAGCAGGCTGAGGGCTTTCAAGTCAGAGGTGGCTAAACCAGCACGTTTCTCTTACCTTTATCTCAGCCAGGCTGCTTGTCACCGCAGCCCAGGATCCTCATGAACCCCAGGCAGCTACAAATCCCTCTTTTGATCATCAGGCAGAGCCAGGAAAGCTCTCCTGTGAGTCGTCGTGAGAGTCAGCCCTGTCCTTCTCTGCAACAGTAAAGGAACAGCTGGAAAAGCAAGAAGCTGCTGCTGCAGTGACAGAGGGAATCCCGGCCCTACCCACCTGCACCCAGAGCTGTGCTGCTGCCCCACACGGAGCAGCCAGCAGTGGCATGATCCGTGTAAAGCCAGCAGGGAAGGAGGGCTGGAGCTGGCTCACACAGGCTTGTCAGCACAGCTTCCCTGCGTCAGAAGAGGCTCACAGCTCCTGTCCTTCAAAGGCAGAAATTCATCCAATCTCTTCATTCCATTTAAAGGGAGGGAATTGTGCAAACAAGAGGCAGGGTGCCCCTTTACTTCCCCCTCTTATCACTGAAGTAGCAATTACTGTTCTCTTTAAATTGCCAAGAGCCTGCACTGAGAGGAACCCAGACATAAACAGTGCTGTGCAGAAGGGGAAACAATGTGAAAGGGAACGATCTACAGGTCATGTTTGCCTTCAGATGGGAGCAGCTCTAGTGCCTGTTGACTGTGCCAAATGTGATGGATGTGAGCACAGTGCCATTTTTGAGTAGTATTTGCTCCTGAGCGTAAGCACTTGTATATTGGTGAACTCCTTTGGAAAGTGTATTTTAGTAGATACACCAGCAACATGTTTCAAACACATCTCCTCCTCTGCCAACTGAAGGACAAACATTTCACCCCCTTTTAAGGGAACATGACCAGTTTCTCTTTTTTTCTTTTTTTCTTTTTTTTTTTTTT
>VXAC01005650.1:127506-157855 GCA_013399225.1 Rhipidura dahli
TACTAACCATGAAGAAACACCCCCAACACCTGTGCCCCACCTTCCACCACAGCCTGTTGGCCCCCAGCTACACTAAATAAGTACATAAATAGCTCTGTGTTACACATAACTCTACTCAAATCCTGAGTCTGATTTGGGCAAACCAGAGGGATTTGAGATTTCTGTTAAAAGAAGGGTGCTTATCTATTCTCAGTGCTTCTCAAGTGCTGGTGTCTGAAAGGTCTGAGGAGGATTTTGTATTTATTGCTTTATTGCTGAATCAGGGTGTTGGAAATTACCCTCCCACCTGCAGAGCCATGGCTTTCACAGGCTCCTGAGCAAGCTGGATTCCTCTGCACAGTGAAGATGCAGCTCTTTCCAAGGCCATGACTTTTATTGAACTTGAATTCATTTCAGGAAGGTCTGAATCAATTATCATTCCTTCAGAAGAAATAAGCACAGGCTTATTGCAAACGGGTTTTAGCTTTTTAAAAAACCCAACACAGCAAAGCAGTGGTTTGCTGGTTAATCTGTCTGTGTGTGCTGGGGGTTATACCTAAGAGCCTCATCACAACTTTCCCCACTATCTGTTTAAATTTGCAAGGAGGGTCCTGTTTAGCTCCATCAAAATGGCAGTGCCCTTCAGCTGGAGAGGAACTGTGAAATGGAAAAGCTGCCCAGGAACCACCAACACACTGAGCTGCACAAAGTGGGCAGTGCCAGCCCAGGCAGGTGAAATGCAGCACATCTGTACAGGTGATATGGGGGGGAAAGAGATCTCCGAAGAAGGTCTGTATATAAAAGCTGCTGATGCATAGCTAATGCTTTGTTTGGGGAAGTGTGGGGCTGGCAGGCTCTGCTCTGCTCTCCTCGGGTGATCTACCTGCAAGCAGTGAGGCAAAAATGTATTTGGCCAGGAACAGAAGGCTGTGTATGCAGGCAAAACCACTGGGTGTCCGAAAAAATGCTTCATGTAATAGGGTCTGCTGATTGAGTATAAAGTCAGATATTGTTAAAAGCAAAATTACTAAAGTGTTGAACTGAATACACCAATTTTTAGGGGTTTTTTGCTGGGTGCAGCACAATGTGTGAAAATTTTCCTGCCATTATTGGTGATGTTCTTCCTTTTATCTGGATGAGATCCCTGTATTTCACCCTAACAACTCTCCAGGGCATTGATCTGCTGCTCTTAAAGCAGTCCTTACTACAATTAAGTCTGCACAGCAAATCTGTGTGGCTGCAAGTACCAAACACTGAGGAGCTTTTAGCTGACCCAGCCTCTCAAACTGTAGTATTCACCTATTTGAGAAGAGAGAATGAGGAAATGGCAGAAAATAAGGTGTCTGTAAGCAGAAGAGAAATAGCAAAAAAGGAAGAATTGTGTAATGGTCATAATGGGGTACCTACACCCCCACCCAGATCATTGTTTGCCAACAATTCCCCCATTACCTGTGCTCACCAGGCTCCTCTGTTAATAGGCTCTGCTTTCCCATAAGCCACAGCCACCTAATTACATCCAGGAATGGGACTCGTGTCCCACTCTGCTCAGCAGTGTTTCTTACTTAGTAGCTGCCATTGCTACTGCCTTCTGTGCTTTTCCCTGTACCTTCAATAAAGAGCTCCAACACCCTCACCAGGGCTATGAAAATTAGCAGGCACTGGAAATCAGGCATTTCAGCAGCTGCCTCTCTTGTGGATCCACTCCTAAACATATCCATAGACAATCTTTCATACTGAATGTACAGGAAGCCTTAGCCAAACGGGGTCTTCAGCATAACGCAAGGCAAACTGCAGGACTGATTTCATGAGGAAAAGAAAAAAGAAAAGGCAAGGCAAGGCAAGGTCCCCTTGAGCAACAGTATCAATGGTCTTTATAGTGACCAATACCTAATGTGAATTGTCAGCAGTGGAAATCTGTCCTTGGTCAGCGCTGTGGTGGTTTGTGGGCAAACCTTCCCTGGCTCTGCTTTCTTTACTGGGTCATCACTACTGGAAGGAGAGCCAGTTGCAAGCATGTGGGAAAACATAAGACACAGATAAAAATACAGCAGCCTTTTGGTTGGAAGCTCAAGTTGCTCTGTCACCTAAAATTACAAAAATATAAAATTTATGTCAAAAAAAAGTCACGCTGTCAAAATGAAAACCTAAAGGGTTTATTGTTTCTGTTGAAATTCCACTTTGAGGAAATGGAAAAAGAAAAGAAATTTTTTTTTCTTGTTACCATCACCATGTGTTATTTTAGCTAAGAACAAAGATTTTGGATATTTTTAACATTTGTTTGATAGAAGATTTCAGTTGAGCCGTGCTGTAGCAGGGTCCCAGTGCTGCATGTGGAAATGTTGTAGGTGGTCCTGCCATGGGGCACGTCTACAAAGAGAACAGCTGTGTCAGTGAAGCAGCCATTCCTTCACACCTGCATTTCATATTTATCACAGGGAAGGTCATGGCAGTGCTGCCCCATTTTGAGTGATTGTTTTGTTACTATCTGGGTTAAACTGAAATAGGATGCAGCTCATCCCAAGGAAACCTCCCCGTGGAGATACCTACCACACTAATGAGATGAGAACTAGAACTAAATGTGTTGTTTTGCTTCCAGAGCATGTGTAGGCAGCCCTTATTCTTAGGAAGTATTCCTACACGTTAAAAAAAGCAAACAAAATTTAGGGATTGAGCCTTCTTCCATAGGAACTAGGATCTGTTTTCTAATGGGTTAAAATTCAGAAAGACTTAGGAGTTAAAGAGCAATTCTCTGCTGGTTTTGGAGAGGAGATAGAGGATCTTAGAGGATCTTTAAGTCTCTGATTTTTATGTACAGATATTGCCTGTGTCTGTATCTCTTCTGTTCTGAGTTACAGCTGTTTCTGTATTTCTATAAAATCTTTCTATAAGCTTATAAGAACATACTCCATTTGCAGTGGTAATGAAGTAATTAGGCAACTAAAATCAGCCAGCTTTCTTTTAAAAGAAATCAATTTAATTTAAATTTTAAAGTAAACTACCACTCTCCAGATATTGAAATTGCACTCTTTTGTGTTCTTAATACGTTTCAACAAGATCAAGTAGCAGCAACAAAATATTCCATTTTCATGGAAAATAGTGTAGTTTTCTTTGCCTCTAATCAGACCACTTTGCTGAAAGCTAAACTGTTTATTTTTAACCTCTCAGAAGATGAAAGTTTGGCATGCCTTTTATGTCACGAGTGTAGCTGTTCTTCTCTGCTTCATTAGGTCTTTTGGCTTCAGCCTCACCTGCAGCTGAGAGCTGGGCAGTGGAACAGATGTGTAGAAGATGCTGATGCCTCTGCCGTTTTTCCTTGGCTCTGCTGGCACTTTCCAGCCCAGCACAGTGGAAAGCAACACAGAAAAAGGGAGGCCTGCAAGGGGTTCTCTCCTGTCTGGCTGCAGGCTGGCTCAGTGAGAAGCATCAGATCCAGGATCTGGAGGGGCAAAGTGCAGGGGATGCTCAAAGAGCCAGGATATCTCCTGCATGTGCATGAAATAAAATTCCTTGTCTTAGTCCCAAAAGCAAAGGATGGGGTCAGGACAGAGGCAGCACATCGGGTAACCCACATGACACTCTCCAACCCAGAGGCTGCAGCAGCCTGCAGCTCCTCCAGCAGCTCCCACGTCCTGCACAGCTCTGTGTAAAAGGCAGTTTTGTAGCAATCACCACTGCATCTGCAGCAGGAACAGAGAAGCGGGAGGATGCCTGGGGTCAAAGCTGCTGTCCGACAGTCTCGGTCCGAGTCAGGCCATGATTCTCCTGCACCGTGCTCGATGATGAAGGTTCAGAGGCTCCTCAACCTCCTGTGCAGGTGCCACCCACTCCTGGCCTCACAGCCAGCTCTGGTCAGAGAGATTACTGTGAGTCCTCCCTGGCTCTGAGGAAAAATGGCATCAACAGGGCAGCTGGGGCCAGTACACACTTCAACATGGTGAAAGCTCTCGTTGTACCCTACTTGTAGGTAGGTAACTAATTTTTACTTTTTTCCAAAAATAAGTTGCTGAATTAGAGCTTTGTCCTAAACCAGAAGCTATTACAGTAAATTGTCTTGGGTGGGTTTATTTATTTTTTGGAGAAACCCAGTTGCTGTAACCAAGCTGATATTTATTGGCACTGATTGAAGAGCAGCAGATCCCATCAATGGAAGTATGTGGTGAGGGGCCCAGCTCAGTATTTGGATGTAAAGATGCTTTTTCCATTTAGAGATACGTACATTTAGGGTTGCCATCTCCTCTGCGCAGACTCAGCACTGCACCAAGGCACTTTTGTGGTAACTAATGTAGGAAGGAGCTGATGCAGAAAACAGAGCTCAGGTGGGGAAAGGAGCCCTCGGGTGAGAGGAATGGCCAGAGGGAAGTGACTGGCAGGTGATGGCATAAACGGGGTGTAGGGCAAGGGAGCAGGAGGTTGGGAAAGTTAACAGGAATTTCTGAAATCCATCCCATTCCTGTCTGTGCTCCTCACCATGGTCTCCTCTTTGTTACAGGTGTGTTATCTTGGTGCCTGGGGGCAGGGCAGCAGTGCCTGGGTGCCATAACTTGGGGAGGTGTTTCTGCTGGTTCAGGTTTCCTGGCAGCATTCTGAAGTCAGTGGTGTTTGCAGACCTTCTCCAGGCTGAGCCCATGACCTTCCCTGCCAACGAAACGTGCCCACGGATCTCACCAAGATCAGGTGTATTGATCTGATAGGACTGATTTATTGGTTTGGGATGTTTTCTTTTTCTTTCTTGACCTCAATAGAGCTTAACTTATGGATGTATCTGTTTGGCCTTGATTTTGTTGATGGTTGTGTACCTGAGCACAGTTTAAAATCAGCTGTAGTGCTTTTGCTTTCCTTGCCTCACGTTCTTGTTGGCCTGACAGTGCCAAAGCCATGCAGGGATCGGGGACAACACAGGGCCTGAACCTTCAAGGGCAGGAACAGATAATCAGTTCATCAAGGCAAAGGCCTGAGCAGATCTAATTACTCTCTGGCTTGCACAGCAGAGATGCAGAAATGTTATTTACCTCTGCTGATGACACACAGGAGGGAACAATCTCCTGCTCCCTCTTTAATAGCTCGGTGTC
The DNA here is from genome assembly GCA_013399225.1 of Rhipidura dahli. Lineage (NCBI taxonomy): Eukaryota > Metazoa > Chordata > Aves > Passeriformes > Rhipiduridae > Rhipidura > Rhipidura dahli. The sequence goes on from VXAC01005650.1 coordinate 132,555, forward strand.
TCTGCACAAGTAACAGCAACCAGCACTAAAGTTGTCTCCTTGCTAGTAAGGTCAGTAGCTGCAGCTCTCAATTCACAGGGGAGAATGAGCAGGAAAATATCATTTCTGTGAGGTCACTCTTCACCCTCGGCGTGGCTTTGAACTGCCTGCATGGGGTCTCTGCCAGGTGGGGAGGGAGAGAGGCTCTCTCATTATGCCAAAAATGTACTCCAGCCTTTTCACCAAGTATTTGAGTAACACTGTGGTTGACCTGGGGAGACAGGAAGAAGGTAATCAGAGTGACCTAATATGAAATAATCTCCTCTGCTTTACTTGGGGTTTTTTGTTAGCATTCAGACAAGACTTTAATTAAGGTTTTCATTTGTTACCTATTGATCTTTGATATTTACCCATAGTCTTTTTTTTTGATTGATTTGATCTCACTAGATAGGAATTAAATATGCAATTAGTCTTAAGTTAGCTGAAACTGAATAGTTCAGTTAATGAATGATTTGCTGACAATACTAATTGCTCAGGTTGCTGATATGCTCCAGGAACCACCACAAGGCAAACTGATATATTATAACAGGTGTCTGAAACTGGCAGATGTTTAGGGAGAAGAAGCAGATAAGCAGGCTCAGGGAATTCCAGCAAAAGTTAACCTTTTCCCTTTCTGGGCCACGCAGGCCTTGCCTGAGGCATCATTGCTAGAAAAATGAGGCCACTGTAAGATTTGTTGGCTCAGTGCAGCATTTGTTTAGTGCCAGCCACAAAAGGTATGTGTGTGAGCATGTGCAGCCTGCAGGAGTGTTTAATTGCCTCTGAGCCAGGGCTTCCGTGCCCATGTGGGGAAGCGCTTGCCCAGCTGTGTTGAGTGGTGTCTTTCCCCATGTACAGCACAGGGGGGATGGAGCAGGACTGCAGCATGTGAGTGATAGTGTGTGCAGGGGAAGGGCCAGCAGAGCACAGCTTTGCTTCTCATTTTATCCCCACACAAAACATCTCCCGGGACCATCATTTCTGGTGACTCCATCCTGAGGAGCAGCAGCAAAACAAGCACCTACGTGCCTGCCAGGAGGTGCAAGTCAGCCAGGACCAGGAAGAAAAAGGGGTGAGGGGATGTGTGTGTGTGAGACGGTGTTGGGGTTTGAAAGTTTTCCTTTTCGGTTCTTCTCCCTTGTGGAATTTTTTCCCTGGGTGTGTTGCAGAGAACTGAGGGCTGGGTGATTACGAGAGAACAAAGGGGAAGGCCAAGCAGGCTGCCCGCTCTGGCACCTGGGGGTGGGAACTCAGCTCGGAGGGCCGGTGGGCACTCAGCGTTGGTCACGAGGTGAGGGGAGACTGCTGCCTGCCGTAGTGGTGAGCACAACGCTACGCCGAACCTCTGCATTTCTGGCTGCTTTCCTTCCGTGGGAGAAGCCCCGGGATTCCCGAGCCTGTTTTGTTCCTGCCCTGCTGGGAGTCGGGCTGTGGCCACCGTGTCCCTGCTGCTGCTCTGAGCCTGTGCTACACTGTAGCCCGTGCGCCCTGCCTGCAGAGAGCTCCCGGAACTCCTGCTGCGGCTCCGGACTCATCTGCCGCCCAGAATTGGTGCTCGTCCCTGCTGTTCCAGCCTGCTGCTCCCGAGGATTCTGCNGAAACAAAAGTTTTAGTTGTTTCAATCCCAGGTGATTTCCCTTAAAAAAAATCCCAACTTCTGTTCTCTTTTTTCTGCCTGTTTTCCCTATACAGAGTTATCTTTTCTTTGCCAGTTTTCCTCCTTCACAGGTCTCCTTTTGTTTCTTTTTGGCACTGCAAGAAGAGGAAGAAAAGAAACTATACCAGAGGAAATGAAGGAGAAATGAATAAGCACAACCTGAAAAAGCATTTAATTTCTTTATCACTACCTAAAAAGCAGAAAAAAGCTAAAAACCTAAAAAGGTTTTAAAGTAACTTTTCTAATACAGAAGTCATTCAAAGTATTTTTTTTTTTTTAAAAATGTCTACCAGGTCAAGCAACTGCTTCAGTGTCTGCTGTGAAAGTGAACAAGTAACAGTGAGATGGTAAAAACTGGATGCTGTCATAATTTAAAAAAAAAAAAATAATAATTTTGGTCACATCACTTTTTGCTTTTGTACAGCTTCTTGCTTTCTCACTGTGATGCTGAGCTCACTATGAGTGGTCCTGCACTTTGGGTTCAGGAGTGTGTTGCTGGATTAGAGGGGATTAGATTGGCTGGGGCTCTGAGCAACCTGGTCTGGTGGAAGGTGTCCCTGCCCCTGGCAGGAGGGTTGGAACAAGATGAGCTTGAAGCTCCCTTCCAACCAACCAAATTTTATCATTCTCCGATTAAAGCATTTGGCCCTGAACACAGAGCCAGGGAGCAGCGGGGGCTGCCTAACCCCATGAGGAAGCAGCACCTGTTGATGGAGGCAGCCAAACCATCACCCAGCATCCTTGCCCTACAAGGGAAAAACAGACCTTTTATGTAGTTTGAGATTTTTTTCTTTTCTCCACAAGACCGGTAAGGATGGAAGAAGGGAACAGGTGGGGATGCCAGGGGTGAGCTTCATCTGCCACAGGAGGGAGAAGTTGGGACCATGCCCAAAGAAGAAGTGAAGCTCAGCCAGGAGGGCTTCTGAGGATACCCTTCTCCAAATGGGAAGGCATGTCATTCCAATAGTCAGAAAGGATCTGGTTTAAGGGCTAAAATGAAAAGCTGTGTATTGCTGAAAGTGCAGAGTCTCAGTTTTCCTGTGACGTGCAGGATTCGTTCCTGGGCCCTGTAGTTCATGAGATAATAGACTGTGGAACTGTTCCCCATCGCTGTGACTAACGGCCCCTTTTTGGCATGCGTCCTGGAACTCAAAGCAGTGCAATTTTTATTTCTGGATATCACAGCTAATTATTCTATTACAACTAGCTGTAACGTTACAACTAACATTATTCATCTGAGCCTTGGTTATCCTTTCCCTTTCATAAAACCTACTTCTGCACAGATTAAATTTTGAGGCTATTAACACTTTGATTACGGTCTAGTCATATTAAATTATCCCTTGGTAGGAAGGTTGTCCTGTCAACCACCATGATACCCACAATTAATTGAAAAGATAACTGGTGGCTTCATGCGAAGGCTGAGCTGGAGTAGGGTAGTAACCCCCAGGGAGTCTGGTACAGGCTCAGGTGTGCCCTCCCTCCTTCCTTGCAATGAAGCTGGAGATAAAATGGAGTTAGGCTATAAATGGGAACAGGATTTAGGCTTGTAACAAAGGTGGGTGGCTGCATGCTGAAGCATAATTAGTTTTTTAAGTCCTCTTGGGTGACACAGGAGGGAGAAATATGAAAAACAGGGAATTGAGTTACTGTCTTCTGCTTAAAACTAGGTCTGAATCCCTACATGTTCAAAGAGCCTTGGGGGAACTTCACAGCTCCAGGGACCAAAATCCATGATGTCTGAGACTTCAGCCCTGGCACACGGTGTGACTGCCCACCCATGCATGGGGCCTTTCAGGTTGCTGTTTACCAGGGAATTTCAGGGCCCCTGAGGGGCTGTGTGCCACAGACACTCCCATTGCCAGCAGGAGTGCTTTGGGGTCGTTTCCAAACATACATCATCCCTGTATTGAACAGCCCCAGGGGAGCAGCTCCATGGATAATTGCCTTTTTGTCAGCTGTAGCCTGTGGCTGGGAGCTGCCGTGGACGGGCTGCTCGCCCCAGGCCTGCCTTGTTTGTCTCCCCGCACTGGGATAGACAATGAGCTACGATTTTCCTTTCCATAATTATTGATAAAGTGGCTGGTAAATGCTTCCTTGCCTTCTCAGCAGACTCAAAGGTTAGCTTGTTAACGAGGAGGTTTTCAGATACTCACACCCCGTGTTCCCTTCGGGGGCGAGCGGGGTGTCTTTTAAAGGTTGTTTGATGCTGCTCACATGGGCAGGCTGCACGGTAACAAGGCAAATGATTGCTTTGCTGATCAGAGCCTGTAATAACCACTCGCCTGGTGCTGCACATTCAACTCCTGACAAACCAAAAGGCATTTGCCATTCGGGCTGATGCTATTTTTTACCCCTGACACACACCAGTTGAGCATGGGTTTGTTGCATCTAATTCCAAGTGCTCTTTGATGATTTTTTCCCCCGATATCTCCAGAGGTCTACCTTTTGGAGTGCCAGCAGCAGGCAATACAATTTCAAAACATTTGGGAATGCCAATTAGGGCTTATTTATGTGATGACTGAGCTGCCTGAGAGCTTGGTGCCCACCAGAATGCACTGTGGCCTTAGACAGAGGGAATTTTCTTGCCTGACTACATCTGATGAAGAAGGATGCTTGCATGGTGATGGCTTTTCTTCTCTGTAGCTGGAGCAGCTCAGCTGATTTGTTTGTACCTGTGTCCATCCTTCCATGGAGGCTGGTGCATTGTCACATGGGTTTTGTCTATGATAATTTATGTTACTACAGATAGAACACAAAAAGAAATTACAAGTAGCTCTAAAAGGGGAAACTATTTTTTTTCCACTTATCTCTAACAGTAAACTTAGGTTTGTAATAAATGTAGTGAAAATAGGTTTATGGGAAAATAGTAAACTCAAATTTCTCCAGAGTTATTGGTTAGTCCCACTAAACCAACTGGGCAAAATTGTTCTGTGATGTGGCTGTGGTTTTCATTTGGTGCTTGCTGCATTTTCATTATTTGAGCACAGGTGGAATTTTATGTGACATAAGACTTTAGGCAGTGTTTCCAACACTAAATATCCTGTATTTTGGAGATAGGCTCTGCTGTTCTGCCCTGGCATCTCTCAGCCCCAGAGCAAGACAGGAATGCTTTGCAGACCTTTCCAAATCAGGCATTCCTAGCAGGTGGCTGGAGGATGGTTTCTGCTGCAGGCACAGTGGGATCTTCCCTCTGCTCCCCCTCCTGCATGGTGGGCCTGGAGCTCACCAGCTCATCAGCTTCTCCCCTCATACTCTTGTTAGTTGTTACCATTTCCAGAAATATTCCTGAATCCAGGTTAACTGGGAGCAGTTGCCCTCTCCTCTGCAGCAGGAGGGCAGAGCAAGCCTTTGTTCTCAGAGCCCGGCAGAACCACTGCCCGCACTGCGCAAAAACAAGTGCGACTCGTCCCGAGGGACTGGGCCTGATGTATGTGAAGCTCACACTTTCTATAAATAAGCAGAGTGCATATGCCAGGGCACAGAAGTAGGAGGACAATGTCAGAAGACATTTACCGCTTGCTTGAGGAGCAGTCAGTTGAGATGAAAGCTTTATGGCCAGGCTTTCCCAAAGAGCTCGCTCGTTTAATTGAGGTCAGCTCTTGTTTAGCCACTAAAATTAGCAGTGGAGCTTCTGGGCCAGCTGACTCTTTTGGGTGCTAAAGAGCTTCAACAGTCCAGCCAGAGACATCCCAGAAAGTGCTGCTGAGTGCTGAAAACAAAATTTAAAAAATCTATTGGTTATGGAGTTTCTCCAACCAGAGTGGACGTCCTCTGGAGGTCCCTCACACTGCCTGCTAAGGTCTCTAAAATCTCCTTCTGCCTTGCACACAGGTAGGAGACACTTGGAGATATGTGCAGGCAGAGAGACACAGATCTGTAACACACACCCACAGCTCTGGGGCTGCTTGAGCTGTGTGTGAGCTGCTGAGCGCTCGAGCGATGTAAGACTGAATGAAAGTAGTCAGTGCTGTACAACAGTTCCCGACCATAAAACCAAGCACTGTCCCCTAGTTCTCCCCAGGAATGACAGGGGTGGCATTTAAAAACAAGCAAAAAACCCCACAAGAAACCCAAACAAACAGAAAAAACAGAACAGCAAGCTTTTTTCCGTCTTGCTCCTGGTTTTGGTGTTGTCCTTTGTCTTCTGGTTTTAGCTTTAGAAGCTTGAAGTTTTCCCCACTGTGAATTGGGTGAGATGTATTTTTAGAAAACAATAAGGATCTCATGAGGCTAGAGCTGGGTCTAATAAAGAAAAGACTAATTGGGGTTGGGCAAGAACTCAATGATAATTATTATTATGAAAATTACCCATGAATAGGAAGAGGAAACAGCTGGAATTAATATTGTCTCACTAGCATTTTTATATTTTGAAGTCAAACAGAATAAGAAATAGTTGCTAAGAAATGAGAAATTGAAATACTATTTTTTGAGTTTTTCATGCAAAACTCTTTAATCCATTATGGGAAATATCCATAAAATGTTTTTCAATGTGTCCTGCAGAAAGCTGGTCCTTTAGAAAATACCTAAACTTTCTTTCTGTATCTCTGCCTGGTACTTTAGGCTTAATGTAGAAATCACAACATTTGTTAATACAAAGAGCAGCAAATGAAGCAGGGCTTTGGGCAGAAAGGCCCCTGGAAGGCTATTGACTGTATCTGCAGGTTCATTAATCACCTATGGATAGGAGTTGTTTTTTTTTTTTCCCCGTGAGCCAGAAGATTTATTTTTAATTAAGACAAATGAAGAAAGGGTGGTTCTACAGCTCGCTTTATGACAGTAATGGAAAGTCAGAGCTGTATTTCATGTCCACCATCTGTGGGGAGCTGGAGCACAACTGAGTGATAAGGCCATGGCCTTTGATCATCTCTCAAAATGAAACCTCACTCTTCAACCTCTATGGGTGAAATTCAGCCCTTGGATACGAAGGTATTTCTTATTAAAGACAGGTGTCTTAGAGCTAAACACAGCTACAGGAGTCCAGGCCAAACAAATCTGATCAGGGCATGAAAGCAAATTTTCACTGTTTATATGTAGGGAGTGGCATTGGATCGGTGAATAAAGTCCTACAGAGCTCTGATAAAAATGATCTTTATGGAAACTATTAAATTGGGTTTGGCCATCTTGGGTCATTTTATTGTTATTATATCTTTGTCAGCGATCACCCAGAACAAAGTTTTCAGACTTGCCAGGAAATTAACTGAAGATCAGTTACTGTGCTGTCTTCCAAATTTATGCCTCTGCAGCTGACTACAGACCCAGACATACAGCCATAAATAATCTCTCGTATCTTCCAGCCCATCAAATTGAAATTTGCTTCCTTGGGAGGAGGCAAAATGAAATTGGTGCATTACAAACAAATTTATTAAAAGATGTGTCCAATATTTCATGAAGCATGAGGAATCATCAGTGCTTAGTAGGGAATGAGATTTTTTTCTTTTTTACTTTCTTTTTTTATGAGTATGAATGTATCTGAAAAACTCAATAAGAGGACCAGCATGGAGTAAGTTTACCTTCTGATTGTCAAAAGCAAAGGCCAGACCTGGAGCTGATTAATGGCTGCATAATCCATCAGTTCAGAATCAAGGAGCTGTGGGTAGAGGCTAAATTATTTGTAAGGTAATTTAGCTTGACCTTAATGAGGGCTGAGGTCCCACAGACCATGGCAAAGTCTATCAATCTCTCTGGTTCTGGAAGCCCATGGGGGGTTTCTTACTATATCATCATAAGTGTATTTGTTATTTGTGAAATACTACAGCAGAGAAGATGTTTTAAAATTCTTTTTAAAAAGACTACAGCAGTGGTGGTAGTGCCTCTGGGATGACAGATTATTATTAGAAGGGGGAAACTGCAACAGCAGGATACAGCGGTGAATTCCCCAGATGTAGAAAATCCTCTCACCCTCTTTAGTCTGCAACAGGAATGATTGAGCTTTTCCCTTGGCACAAACTCCCTGTCCAGCAAGTCCCCTTGTGTCAGACCTTTCTTGCAGCAGGTAAGGGTGAGAGGAATCTCCTGCTGGCTATACGTAGCAGGTACCTGAGGAAGGAGACTCATCTGAAGGGTTTTGCTTGCACACACTTAGACCAAAGCAGGGATGCTTTGCCAACTGGTGCCTACCAAAGAGCAGCACGTTTCCAGCTTTCACCAACACAGCTCAGTACCAGGCCTTCAGCTGCCCAAAGCCTAGAATGTGACCAGTTGTCCCTGACCCTCCTGCCATCTCCTGCCAAAGATCTCCTCTCTGGAGTGCCTGTTCTGCACAGATGTTCTGCTGCAGAGGGAACGGAAGCAAAGGGCCTCCCCTGTCACCACAGTGGTGGAGAGATCCAGATACCTGGGTTTCTCTAAGGGTTTCTATTTTTGCAACAAGTCTTGTTGCTTGGATAAGCATTGATTCCAACTCTCAGACTCCTGGATACAACATAGGTTTGGGACACTTTTCTTCATGTGAATAAACAAGGAGATTACTAGGCATGAATGAGGCATCTTAAATTCTACTTTGTGGATCATTTTTGCATTGTTCAAGAGCATAAGAGCAGCCCATGACTGTTTGCACACCTGGTTCATCCCACAATTTTTTCCTCAAGAAGGGCTTAGGGTCTGGTACAGAGTCTGTTTAAAACACTGCAAAAGGTTCCAGAGGTTTCAGTGACTTTCAGTTGAAATTGTTTTTCTCAATAGTCTTTGCTACTCTCCTTCAGCAAAAATGTTGTCTTTTTTAATATGGAGAATTATCTGTGTTCTTTCACTGTAGCTTTGCCTGTTTACCCTGTTGCTTTACTTACATTGTTTTCTTGCCAATATTTAGTTTGTTCACATTTCCACTAAATTCCGCCAGGGCCTGCTCTTTTGGGGCTAGTTTTCAGTTCGCTCTTGTATTCGTTTCTCACCCAGCAAATCCAGCTGCAGTATTTGTTTCCCCAGTGTATTATTCAGCCTCGTGCTATTTCCCAGGTTTTCTTCCTCTTTCTCCTCCTTCCTCCTCCTGCCATGCAGAGGAGTGTTTGCACTGTGCCTTTTTTCCTTCTCCCTTTCTGCTTTCTTCATTTCCCCATGGTATCTCCCTGGAAAGAAAATAATCAGAGAGGGAGCAAAGGAAGGAGGCAGGATAGCCACACTTACAGAAACAGGAAGGCAAAGATACGGAGTGATGGATGGTAGTTCAACACAGTGTCTGAGCTGTCCTCACCTATTTGTTGCTTTATGCTAAGCAGAACTGCCACGCTCTCTCGATTTTAAACATGGATGAAAGGGTTCAGAAAGCAAAACCAGCCAGTTCTCTCTTTTATGTTTGCAAAGCAAGGCTTCAAAATGTAGCTCAAAGCTGTCTCTGGGTGGTGCAGGCTAAATGTGGCAGCAGTGGCAAGCTCCTGGACTTTCCTACAAGGGTACCAGAGGAATTCTGGGGTTCCTGTCCCAGAAACAGCTGGCTGATAAACAAGACTCAAAGTCAGGATTTGCCTTCATTCATTTATTTCAATGACTTGTAATTCTGTTACAGGGTTTTATGTTTTTTTAATGATGCTGGTTTGAATTTTCTTTTAATAGTAGTGTCATTGCTTACTCTGGAAGTGTATTTCAGTTGTCTAGACACCTCAGCATTCCAGGGAGATCTCTCTTTTCAGAAGGAAATTAATTCAGTGTTTAACTCATAGGGGTATCTTCTGCAACCTGTTTTAAATGGGCAAAGCAAAGATAAATTCAATGCAGTGCAAATCATAAGAATAATGTCCTGTGTGTTCCTTCCTCCTGTCCTGGGGCAGGCCTGCCAGCCAGCGTTACAAAGAGCTCTCTGGTGAGAACGGGAGATGCAGAAAGTGCTGCCATCAGTCTTCCCCTGCACTTAGCTCAACCCACTGACATTCACGGCCTGTAATGGCAGCAAAGCTTTCCAATGACTGGAGACATTTGAGTTATCATCATTGTTGTATCTCAGTCTGACAGGGAAAATGATTTGTCGGTCAAAACGTCTCGTAAACACAGACATTTGATTCAATTTAATCAGAGGCGGCTCCTCACGCGGAATGCGGGCGGCTCGTCCGCAAGGGAAGGGGGAATGGAAGAGCAGGGAGTTCACTGACTCCTGCTCTGCCGTGCTGGTGGCCCTGGGTCATCAGGGAATGCACTGGGAGAAATGCTGATTGCATGGGGAGAGGGGGTCTCTCCCAGGCTTGGGGAGCAGCTCCCCATTCCGGCTCATTGCACCCAGCCAGGCATGGGCCAGGCTGAGCTGGGACTGAGGTTTGGGTCTGTGCATGGGGCTGTGCTGGGGCCAGCCAGAGACCTGCAGGGAATGGGGAATATCCAAGTATCCCTTTATGCCTGAATGGCACCGGTGAGGGATGGTGCTGGCCCAGCGCCAGCCAACTGCGCCCAGGATCTCCTTCTGCAGGCGCTTGTGGGCCTGAGCAAATCTCCTTGTGCTAATGGCCTTATTAAGATCAAGCCTGTGTACATTACAAATCTACACAAAGAGAAATTAGGGCCCAGATTAGATTAGGGACTGAAGGCTGAGAGCGTACAGCTGCTTGCCAAATTGCACGCTGAATTTCATTTTTGCTGAGACTTTTACTGATAGCAATTTGAAGGCAGTCATTAGAGCCATCAGCCTTTGAATGAGAAATTTCAAGGGACACTGCAGCATAAATCTGCTTCTCTGCTGTAAGAAATTATTCCTGATTTGCTCTGGGCTATGGAAACCAATTACATGAATTTTGCACAATAACCTGTTTTTGTCCCAAACAGGGTCATTCCTGGCCATAAACAGACATATTTTTACTTCCAATTAACTGTGTGGGTGTGTACACATAAGGAAAACTGCCTTTTCAACTTGAATTTAATAACCAGGAAACAATGGGGGAAGGAATCATCATTTATAGTTAGAATATGAGACTCTGGCCATCCTTATTCCCTTCCTCTGCAAGCCAGCTGGATTTGTGAAAACAGACAAACCCTTTCCCATTAAATCATAAATACTGCAGGTTTTATTCCTTACTGACTCCTAGGCTCCAAGATTTAGGAAAGGGTAGGATTTTAATTTCCAGAGCTAAACTTGACATAAGTCACAGTGCTCTAGTTTTCATTTAAACTTCAGGTGTGTTTTTCTTCTATTCCAGATACTCCAGAGCTTCCCTGTAATCCCTGAATCCTACTGAATTCACACCCTGGTGATATATCAATGCCAAAGGGATGCAACTGGTAATTCTGCCTGGCTGCTAAACTGCCTTGTGCCACCCTGTTTCCAATGGCTGCTGTCGAGGTATGTGTTTTACCTGCTTCCAAGTGCTTTAATCTTATTGTTAGTACAAAAATGAGCCATTATTAATGCTTAAAGCCATTGTTATCTTCTCTCCCTGCCAGTCTATTTTATATTAATATTAGTATTTCTAAACTGAAGCTTTGTACATGTGACTCAGGCCTCCCATGTCATAAGTTTGAAAACCCTGAGAGCATTTTCTTGCACTAAAATTTCACAAGGGGAAGGAAGAGGGTCTTTTTATTTACCTTCAGATTTCCATCCTTGAGGATTTTCTTGCTGGGTGTTCTCAGGTTGCATCTGCAATTAGAAGACTTAATTAGTTTTATATGGATTCTGGGATTCCTTCATTCCCCAGGAGCTGCAGGTTTCATTAAAAACACCACCCAATATCATGAGACCTGCAATTAAATTCTCGAGCTGCCAACAGAGTTGCAAAAATGGTTTGTAAAGTTGGGAGAGATGAGTATGTTGGGAAAGGAGGCTCTGGGGTGGTGTGAGCTGCTCCAGCTCCTCTGGATGTTTGGTGAGAGGCACAGCAGCGCTCAAACCAGATCTAGCCAAGCCTTTAGCCAAGCTAGGGCCAGGACAGCTGCAGCCACAGCACCTGCATGTCTCCTGTGTGAAGGCAAGGCCCTGTAATTGCTGCTGGACTTGTGTTAATCCATGTGTGCAAAGGCCTGGCTAGGAGATGGAAGCATGGACCACAAAAGCTTCAGTTGCACCCTCTGGGACTCTTGCAAAGGTTGGGCTTATTGCAGAGCTTTTCTTCCCGAGCAGAAGTAGCATTTGAAAGGCAAAAATAAACACTCATAATATGTCTGCACCCTCCAAACCCAGCTGAGTGGAGAAGGAGTGCATCATGCCAACTTCTCTTCCAGTTGCTTGGCTTAGTGCAATGATGGTAGCACAACATGGGGGATGTTGGGCCTGCCAGGCTGGGATGTGGACTCATATCCAAACAGCAGGAAAGAGCTGAGGATTTGGTTGGGAGGGGAGTGAGATTCTCCTTTGTTAGTTGCTTCTGCATCTCTCACTGAGAAGAGGATTAAAGTTTAAAATGAGCAGCCCAGCAGAACAGTGCTGGATCTGTGATCCATGTGCCATGGGGTACCTTCCCTTAATGTGCTCCTGAAGCTCAATGAGAAGCACAATGAGTTCCTTTGAAATTGTGAAAGGTGTAAGTGAGGAGCACTGGTAGATCAGAAGAACCAAACTTGGTTGTTTTTTTTTTTCCGTCTCTTTTTTCCCCCAGTACCTTAGGGAAAAAAAAAAAAAAAGAGAGAGAGAGTGCACTGTAGAACCAAAAACTCATCTAGCCACCACAAAATTCCTTTCCCTTCACAGTCAGGAAAAAAAAAATCCTTCCAGGTACTGAAGAAGAGAATGTGTGCAGGGTTCTGTGGTCCCCTCCTGTTAGCCCTGGCTGTCCTGTTATCCTTTCCTTTGGCTGCAGACTGCTGAGCTCCTGTCTTCCTGTGATAGGTGGTCTTTGTGGCCTTGCACACAGAAATCTCAGGGAAGTAGGTGTCTGTCATTCAGGTAGTTGCTATTTTAGTCACCCTTTGAGGCACTGGAGAGAGGCTGTCTTTTTTAAATAAGACCAATATTTGGAATCATTTGTGATTTCAATTGTAAATAAGCTTGGTGTGATTATGTGGCAGCAAATGCTGGGAAACATAGAATATTTTATCTGGCATGGAATATTTTATCTGGTCCTATCTCTCTCTAGGTCTAGCAGGCCAAGAGACCAAGCTTTCCTGGGAAGACCCACCACTGGAACAGCAGCCAGCTTTTTTCCTTTTTCTTTCTTTTTTTTTCCCCATAGCAGCCGTGCTACTTTTCTAACTTTAAAGCAAAACCTGTTCCTTTGCTCCTCGCTGTGCAGGCCTGCAGAGAGAGCACGCAGGAAGATGGGCAGAGGCTTTCATGCTGCTGGGGCTGCGTGTGCGAACATCCCGAGCATCCCGAGGGGAGCCCTCCCGGGGAAGCGCCGCGGAGCCGGCGGCAGTGTGTGGTGCCGATAAGGAGATGAAACAATGGCTGCGACACCGAGAGCCGTCACACAATTACTTGGTGAGGATGTTACGGAGTCAGGAGCTTTGTGCCTTTGCTGCACGGAGCAGATCTGCTCACTCCTGAACGCTTAACTCCTTCTCTTCCTCGGCACCGGCACAGCTCCTAAGAGCATCCAAATTTGTGAAGGCTGAGGAAATGGCACTTGTGTATCTTGTTCCTTGCACGGGTTTATTTACATTTTCCTTCTTCCAGGGACACTGTGAGGCCCGTAAACCAGTGCAGTGCAGCCCGGGCCCTGAGCCTGTGTGAAGATTCAGGGGTGCACAAGCCACGCCTGGCAGAGGTGGGAAACCTGACTATGTCCTTGCTGGAGATCCTCAAGTGGAGCTAAGGAACCAAATTTCTTGTATTATTGATGCCTCATTTCCCCATTAATGCCACAAAGATTTATGTGAAGGGACTTCCAGAGTGCTAATGGAATTACCCACCTAAATCTCCTCTGTGCCGATGGCAGGGAACGCTCCGGCTCTCTGCCCTCACATTAGTGCTGGGTAACTAATTGAATTATTTGTTAGCTAGCAAAACTGAAAGTCCTTGATTTTTTTCTTGGTAGGGCTTTTCAATACCTGATTTTTTAATATCTTCATTTAGGCTTGAGTTACAATTTGAAATATGAAATGAAAACATTTTGATAATTTTTCCCATTCCAGTGCCAGTGCGGGTCAGTGGTTTAAGTCAGTAAACCCTGCCCTTTTTTTTAAATTAACAAAATGCCCTCCTGCAGCATTCCACTTACCTCTTCTTAGTGCACAAAATCTATCTAAAAGAGCATCTTTGAAAAAAGTATGTTTCCTATGTAATAGGGAATATCAGTTACTGAGGAAGTCCTAAATCTGCTGTTCCTGTGTGTGATGTGTGTCTCTGGCAGAAGGCAAGGAAAACATTCCCTCCTGTGCCTAGGATATGAGGTGTGCTCCTCCCAAAGGGCAAGCTAAGAGAAGTCCAGCAATCTCAGCTTTTAGGGTCAGGCAGACACAGCATTTCTAGAGGCTGAGGCAGAGACAGAGCATGAAGAGACCCTCTGAGGGGAACATGAGCCTCAAAAGGCACATAGGCCACATAGGCACAAGGTCAGAGGCTGTTGCAGAGGGATGGGGGCCACTGTCAGGACATCTTTCATCCAGGCTGAGCAGAGTGCCCCAGGCAGGAGCGGGTGGTGAGGCTGTGCATTCCTCCCTCTCTCACCTGGGTAGGTACCTGGGGCAGAGGCTGCATTGAGTGGAACAACCCCATAGGAGCTGTGAATTTCTGTGTGCCTGTGCCTGCCTCTGTCAGGACTTTAATGTTGCTTCAAATCTGGTGCTGATTTTGCTGAAAAATCCTTTCCCATAGCCTCATGACTGCCAGTTAATTTCCTAAAATCCCCTTGCGTTTAATATCTGTTCCAGGGCACAGAACTGCACTGGCTGAGCTTGGGGAGGATGAAAAGAGCAGCACAATCACTTGCGTGGAACAGGACCGACTTCTGATCCAGTGAAAATGACTGAAAGAGTAGGAATAGTTCTGGAAATCCCTCTGAAACCAAGATGGGAGTGTGCAGCTAGGGCTGGGCAGCCTCTTGTGTGAAGCCACTTCTACGAACCTTGTTTGAGTGTGTGCACAGACACCTGGGAATGATTTATTCCGTGTCATGGGCCTGATCCTGTGGAGCTGTGAGTGTTGTAAGGTCAGCTGTGAGTGTGACCAGGTCAGCTGCTCCATGCAGTAGGACAGCTTGTGCCTGTAAGGAGAAATACAAGTTCGGGACACTGGAAGTATGAGTCTGAAGATTAATGATAGAAAACTACCATGTGTTTGAGGAGAGGAAAGTAAGCAGGAAAAAGGAGCCTAAATTAGGCTGCAGCTCCCTAGGCAGAACGCTCAGGTTATAAATATTCTGGCAGCATATTTAGAGCAGGGCTGGCTGTGCTGGTTGCTCTTTGCTGTCCTTGACAGTATCTGTGGGTATTCCTGCTACTGTTGTGCTGTGCTGACAAAGCCCCCCCCGAGCCTCTCCGAGGTGGGAGGAGGCTGTGCATGGGTTTGGCAGCAGGACTGACTGCTGGCTCTGCTGGAGAGCACGGGGGCTGTGCCCCACTGGCCTCAGCAGCGCTTTGGGACACGAGCACTTCATTGTGAGCATTTCACTGCTCAGCTGGTGCCAGGGATGCTGGGTTTAAAGAGAATCTTCTCAAAGGAAGATCACAGAATCACCCTGATCTTTGTGATGAAGCTGGCACAAGGGCTTGGAAAGAGTCCTCACCATCCTCCCCAGCCCCAAAGCTGATGGGCAAGGGACAGTGAGGAATGAAGAGGAAAATGTGGGGTGCTGATGTTCCAGCTGGGTGGAAGAGCTGGGAGCAAAGCAACAAAACGCTGCTCATTGTCAGGCTTAAGGCACAGCAGAGTTCAGCCTTCAAAACCCGCCTGCAATTGTTTTAGAGGAGGAAAATACTCATTGCTTCGAGGAGCCAGCTCCTGCAGTGAGCTCCAGCCCTCCCTCCCTTTGTCATGGCCCTTTCCTGGGGGGACTAAGGGGAAGTCACCAGCGCCTGCAGTGAGCGCTAAGCGAGATCAGGCACTGGTCAGTGTTTGCTGGGCTGCAGTTCGTGGGGTCACTGGGAATTGCTGCACTGCTGAGTGCAGTCAATCCACTTAGCAGCACAGCACTGCTCCTGTCTGCTGTGGTGTAGGGAAATGAAGAGTGCAATCCAGCCTCTGGTTCCAATGAAAATTCTCTCTGATCTGGAATAGCTTTACCCTGGGAGGTGCCTTTAATATGATAGCTGGGCTGCTATACCGGGGAGAATGCTTTTTTATTTGTTAAAAAAATATCATAGAAAAGTTTAGTGCAGAGTTAACTGAGGTAATGTTTTTAGAAGCTGAAAATATCAGGAACGCAAATAAAAGGCAACAGTGATTTTTTTAAATTTTTTTTTAGGTTTTCTTTCTTTCTCTTAAAGCTCCTGAGAGTTCGTTTCCTGGTGTCATTGTCATAACTCCAGATCTGAGTAATTCATTGGAATTTGTGTCAATCCCACGTGTGCTTCCGTAATTATTGCGTGCAATCCAGACTAAATGCACTGTTAAACTAAAGCTGGTGCTGAGCAAATCAGGCTGCAAGCTGTGTGTATGGGCAGGAATAGAACCCTTTGCAAGAGCTCCACTGTGCCATCAGGTGTTCTCTGCTGGATGCAGTGTTTTTCTTGGATCATTTATACAAAAAGGCCACTTTGATTTTTGTTTCCATGTCAGACACATTGTGAGACCAGTGCTGATATCCCTACAGTGTCAGTTTGCTTAATTTTAAAGAAATTTTCTGGGCCCCTCTGTCTGCCCATTTCTGGTTGAGCTGATGTTGCTGATGTGAATAAAATCAATACTGAGCAGGTAACCTTAATTTCATTCAGAACTGAGACTCTTCATGTTAAACTCTAGCTTTTGGCTTTATAAATCAATGGCCTTCTGAACTAACCCCATTGTTTAGCCAATCGCGACTTTAAACCAGGCTATTTCTGTTCAGGGGCCAGAGCTTTTTGGACACACCTCTTTGCAAGAGGATACAGAAGTTACTGTATGGTTATGGGTGAGTTATGGTTATCTTTAAGGTTAGAATTCGTGCTGGGAGAACAAGGACGGGGCTAAAGTGTGGTGGAGTAGGGCTTGAAGGGATTCCCAAGGGAAGTGTGGGCTGCCAAGGGATCTGAGTTGTCAGAAATTTTGTGGTCAGTGTGTTACAGCTGGGGAAGAAAACCCAAAAGGATGCATTGCCTTTCTCTCACTCCCTCTCAATCACAGTTGCTTTTGGGGCCACATGCATCCCTTTCCTAGAGCATAATTTCCAGCTCCAAGGAAACCATTAGCCATTTTCCTTAGAATATACTTTGAAATATATCATCTATTCATTATTATGCTATTTTGAAGGAAATGAACAATTCATGATTTTGAAATCATAAACTTTAATGATTCCTCCCTCTGTGAGAATTCATCAGGCTTTATTTCATCAACTACCTAATACACACTGTGGTCTTTGCAAACAGCAGCTGCAGTTGCATAACAGGAAAAAAAGACTCCATGGACATAAGGAAAAAAAATGGGATAGCAGTCTAGTCTGCAAAATCAAAAATCAGATACCGATAGTTTAGGTAAATTGAAGCTGAAAGAAAACAAAATCACTTTGCAGCCCCAGGATGAATGAAAAGCCAATCTGAATATCAAATTGACCTTGCTCCAGGGGAGAATAATTTGGCATGATGTATATGCTGTCTCCGAATGTGTTGCTTACAGACAAACTAAGTGGTATTCCCGGGAAAAGAAGAAAAGGAGGTGAAGATAAAGTCATGAGGAAATAAGGGTCTTAATCCCAGGGCAACCCTGAGATCATTTTAGAGCCAATACACTTCTAAGGGAAAGCAGCACTGCTTTAAGGGAAAGATGCAAAGGTTTTTTGGTAGGAGTGTTCCTTTATGAATAAATTCTACAGCTGTTGACACCAGTTTTAGCAGAGCAGCTCAGGGGCAGCATTAATGAACACAGGACAAGTAAGAATGAGTGTCTGAGAAATGGAGAAAAAACATGCTATAGAGGGACTGGGGGTAGTGGCTATTAGAGGCCTATCCTGGCCTCAGTGAAGGTACTGGAAACTTTGTTATGAATGTCCAAAAAATTAGTGATTTTTTTTTAAATATTGATCCTGTTACAGACCTTCTGTAGCCAAGCAGCCCTCCTGAGATGCTTGGAGTGGCTTGGTGTGTCACTAAACCCACCACCCTGAGAGCCAGGACGGGAGTGGTTTCGTTCCCGAAGCCCCGCTGTCAGATCTCATTAGGAAACTAAGTGTTCTCTTTTCTCCTGATTACCCTGTGCAGATATCCCTGGTGCTGTTCAGCTTCAGTTTCTGGCCCCTTCAAGTTAGGTGCAGCTCCATAAAAAGCCTGCCTAAGATGTGCAGGGTGAGAAGGCACAGACCTGCTGAGTGGGTGCAGAGTGTCAATACCAGGGCTACATGAGAAGGTGGGTTGGCAGGAACAGGAGTGGGAAGACTGTGCCTGTTACCGTTGGGTCCTGGGGGAGTTTTGCCACCAAATTCCATTAAAATAAGAGTTTCAGCTTTTAAAAGCACCATTCAGGGGCTTGTTTTGTTAAATAAGTTGGCAAGGATTGCATATTAGTCTCTGACAAGGCTACATTTGGGTGAAAACCGTGCTGAATTATTTATTCTGTCATTAATGTCACACAAACCACAGTAAGGAGAATTACATGGGCTGCAAAAGTGAACAGCTCTAAGTCAGGTTCAAACAAATGGAACTGTTATTCCTCAGTACCAGTGGCAGGCTGCAGCTGCCTAATGCATCCAGGAGAGGATGAGAAGTGAATGGTAAATCAATGGAAAGGTTCACACCTGACTGACAGCCTTTAAATAATATAAAGGGTCCCTGGGCACATGGCAGAGTTATACAATACATTAGCATTTAAGGCCAGTGGAAAGGAAGTGTTTGGGAAGTTTTGTTCTTGTAGCTACAAAGCTTAAAGAGCTGGAGAGGAGAGTACATGGAAAATGGGATGGAAAGCTCAAAGGATGCTCGGACAATGAGAAAACAAATTTTGATTTGGCCAGACTGAATTTGTTTGGCGTTGGCCTTCGGTAAGGCCAGAAGGGACCTTGTGCTGGGCAGGGCAGAGGACTCCAGGGAATGGTGCTTCCTGGAACAGTTGGGGCAAGGAAGTGAACCCAAGACCACTTTGGGAGTGCAGGCTCAGCCCCTTTTTGTGCCACACAAGTGACATCTCTAAGCCCCAACTTAAGAATTTCCACAACTCTGATGCTCTGCCCACCTCCTTCCAGCAGTGGAAAGACCATTCAGGGCATCCTGGAGGTTTTCAGCTGTGTTCTCTCTTTTATGAAGGAGCTTCTGTTTCCCTGAACAAATATCAGAAGGAGTAGGATGAACAGAATTGGAAGTTGTATCCAGCAGATACTGCGGGTTACAGTCTGGTTCTGGGAGTCTGTGCATTACTGCAGATCCTCTCTGGACATGTGCACATGCTGGCTGTACATGGGTGTTCTCTCTCTCTCTATCTGAATTATGGAACTTTGCATTTCTGGCCCCAGAAATGGGTCATAAAAGACCTCTGATTTGCAGCTGTCTGGTACACTCAGAAGAGGGAAAGAGGATAAACATCTGTGATCAGACAGATGCACGTACCTTCATGGTATGATGAGTTGATAGCCTTACACTGAGCCACGAGATGTTTCACTCAACATCAGGGAGAACTTCACGTTGAGGGTGGCAAAACACTGGAACAGCTGCCCAGACAGGTCGTGGAGTCTCCCCCTCTGGAGACATCCCAATCCTACCTGGATGTGTTCCTGAGTCACCTGCTCCGGGTGACACTGACTTGGCAGGAGGCTTGACTGGATGATCTCCAGAGGTCCTTCCCAATGATTCTGTCATTCTGTGTTTTCTCACCACACATTAGGCTGGGAAAAAGGGAGGCTTGCCAGGGCTGGTGTTTGATTTGTGATTCAGCAGCAGAGTTTTGGTGGGGCATTAGGTGTACAGTGATTTACATGAGCTGTACATCTTTCTGCTTTGTCATCTATGAAATTCGGAGAAGTAGCCTGAAAATTATGTAGTGATGAGAAATGCCTTAGTGGCTCTGTGGTGCTGAGGAACAGCTGTAATGAGGTAAAAGGGCTGTGAAACTTTGGTTTATTAAATTCTCTCCACTGTTAATGGTTAAAATTTATGGGAAAAGTATCAGAAACACATCTGGGTTTTTAAGAAGCTGAGGCATCATTTATTCTGTAGTGAGAAATGACAGCCATAAGGAAGACAAAAATTAACTTTTCATGTAACTTTTCGTAGTGAGGATGTGCCTGACAGTTAATGAAGGTTGAGAGTTTGTTTTTGTGTGGCTGATAGTCCAAAGCAGACTGGGAGGTTTATATGGAAGATTTCAAGGAATAAACTACATATTGTAATGATTGGATGCAGCCTTTAAACAGGCACAGCCATCAGAAGGAACTTCTGACAGCCAGGAATGGGCTAATGAAATTAATTGCAAACATTTTCTCAGCAACAGAAACATTTTAAACTAAGTGTATTTTTAATTTAGTGATGGGGAAAATTCTGCTTTGTTTTGTTTGTGAATACTAAATTAGAAAAACCCAAATCTGGTAACACCATTTGCTTCAGTGTCCTTAGACACCCCTCTGACCTTCTGATGGAGCTATGAAAAGTCTCTCCTCTCTTCCTGGGATTTCTCCTCTTTTATCTGCCACCCACCAGTCTCCTTACTTGATCTCCTTTGCCTGGCTGGCTGCTCTAAAGTTCTCCCATGGTTTTGGGGCCTCCAGGCCACAGGGCAGGAGTTAAGCCTAGCACAGCAGTGGACAGCTAAGCCCTTCTTTGATAAGGAGAAGCAGCAGAGTTTCCTCTCAGCCACCTGGCTGGAACTCCTCAGCAGCTCTCTTTAACCTTGAATTCAACATAGCAGCTTAAAATGTGTCTCCACTAGCAGCTGCCTTTCTCTGCTTTTACTTGGCTGGGCATTCTTGTTATTTCTTGTCCTGCTAATTCCTGTGTCACTGCATGTATATGGGTCATGTATCATGTGTGACACGTCACTGGTGGTTACTGGGATCTGTTCTTCTGCCTCCCTAAATCATGGACAGGGAGGCTAAGTGACATGGGTCCAAAATGCAGCCCTCAGAGACCTGTCAGAAATAGTCCCTCAGATGAGGATTTCACCAGTCACCTCTTAGTTATTTTGGCTGTGAAATGTAGCACACTGGTTTCATTCTGCCCACAGGCAGAGCATTTGTGTGACATACACTTACTCAGGTGAGGAAAGGTGTAATGAAGAAAAACCTTCCCAAATTATGAGCAGGAAACTGATTCTACCCAATATTTTCATGCATGCCATGCTGTTAGGAGTCACCTATTCCAATAAGAATCACAGAAAGGGCATCTAAGAGGTTGGCTGGAAAGTTGAGTGTCTTGAAAATTCTGGAGTGGCTTTATTGCAGTGGGGAAAAAAAGATTATTTGGTCAAAGACCTTTCAAAAAGTGTAAGGTGCATGTGTGGATGTGGTAACATCCAGTGAGGCTGTGTGAGATGCAGCTGTGGTGGGGTGGCTGAAGTGGAGAGAATGATTAAGGTCCAGGTTAAGGCAGTCAGGATAACGTCACTGAAGTCACTCCAGTTGGTTTGTATTTCATGGAGCCATAGAATGGCCTGGCTTGGTAGGGACATTAAAGCTCCTCCAGTGGGCAGGGACACCTTCCACAGACAAGGTTGCTCAGAGCCCCATCCAGCCTGCCCTTGAACATTTCCAGGGATCCAGGGGCAGCCACAGCTTCTCTGGGCACCCTGTGCCAGTGTCTCACCACTCCCATATGGAAGAACTGATTCCTAATATCTAATCTAATCCTACTCTCTGACAGTTTGAAGCCACTGCCCCTTGTCCTGTCACTCCAGGCCCTTGTAAACAGTCCCTCTCCATCTTTCTTGCAGGCTCTCTTCAGGTACTGGGAGACCATGACAAGTCACCCCTGGGCCTTACCTTCTCCAGGCTGAACAATCCCAATTCTCTCAGCCTTTCCTCAAGGAAAGCTGCTCCATCCCTTTGATCAACTTGGAGGATTCCTCTGGACTCACTCCAACAGCTCCATGTTCTTCCTGTGCTGAACCCCAGATCTGGACACAGCACTGCAGGTGGGGGTCTCACCATAGGGGGACAGAGGGGCAGAATCCCCTCTCTTGACCTGCACTCCAGTGCAAGTGAAAGTACAGTTTGCATTTTAACCTATAAGAGTAGCTCCTGGAAAAAGTAATAAATCTGAATGTGCTGCAGTCACAGATCTCCATCATCTGTGGAAAGAGGGTTTGGCTGCATTACACTGGGAAAGCTACTTCAGGTTTTCACCTTGCTCTAGCATTGTTAGTCCTCTGAGGAATTACTCAGTGTTTATCCAGCACTTTCCTTTCCTGGCTGAGAGAACAGCTTGTTTACCTCAGCAGCAACAGTGGTGACTCTGCTGCTCAGGCACAGGAGACGTTCACATGAACTTTGGAAATTATTGGTATTTTAAAGCAAAAGGAATCTGAAGTGTCAATGAGATGCTAAGCCAAGAAAGTAAGGTATGCTACAAACTCATTAACCAAGATTCCTTTGTAATCATCTTCAGTAATGCTCTTGTTTCATCTGCTGGTTTTGCTTTCCTGTGTCTATGAATGCACTTAGGGGAAAAAAAAATCCTTGACAAATAGAAGAATACAGTTGCAGGTGCTGAAAGATATTTTTAGCCTCGTGTTTGACAGAGACATTTCTAACGCTGCCAAAAACAACCAAAGGTGAGAGTGGATCTGTGTTCCTTTAAGGGAGGCTGCTCCAGACCTGAAGGCTCCTGGATGCTCATCTGGGCTGGCAGCAGAGTTTGCAGCCAGTGCCTTGGTTTTCTTCTGAAGCTGAGCATGTTTGGAGGTGGGCAGGAATCCCTCACCTTTTGGCTGACCTCTTTTTGGTCTTTCACAGAAACATTGCTGCTATTGCAAAAGTCACAGCAGGCTGCTGCTTTGTGATGTGTCAGGGCACAGGGATAGGCCAAGAGCAGCCTTTGCTTCCCTAGCACATCCCAGACTCATTGTCCTGGTTTGGAGTTGGCCTGGCTGCTGATCCACATACAGGGATGGTTTACTCACCCTGAGAAAACAGACCTTTCTTCTCCTGCAGATGTCTCCTGCAGCTCTTGTGGCTGGAGCCACCGTGCAGTGGGAGCTGAGCCCTCTGTGCAAGTGCAGGGAGGGAAGCAGAGAGATCTGAGTAATTTTCCAGCCTTACAATTTAATAGCCAGCTTGGAACTGATGAAGTAGAGAGGGCAGCTATAGAAATAAAGAAAAATAAGGAAAGCAGGAAATTGCAGATCACTTCCTGCAGCCATCCTCAGGTCTGATCATGCTCCCTTTGAGATCAGCTGAGGTTGCTCCACCAATTCTGCAGTAAGGGTTGGATGTAGCCTTTAAACAGGCACATCCATCAGATGCATTTTATGCAGGTACCCCAAAATGTGCTTATCTCTTTTCCTGGCAGGCTTCTGAGCCAAGGCTGTGGGCAGGTGCAGCACCTGGGGCAGGTTAGCAGCTGTGGGAATGGATTTGCAGCAGTCTTTTGGAGCAAAGTGTGCCAGATCCAAACGCTGCAGGGCTTGGTGACAACTACCAAGAGACTCAGAGCTCTGGATAGAGACCTAGAAGTATGGGTAGCCAGCTGAAACTAAGAAAATCCAGCTTATTAAAATGACTGTCAAAACAGGCCTGATGCATTTTTGCTTAAAATTTGACCAATAGTCAGTGTTTAAACTGGAAAAAGTTTTATATTATTATAGTCATCTCACTCCTTTGGGGTTAACTAAGGGCAAAAAGGAGATAATTCCTTTAAATGAAATTTCAGGTAAGAAAACAGTAGTCGGGACTATGGCCTTTTAATAAAAAAATACTAAAAACCCAGACTAAGTGCACCCAAAAGAACAGAAGTGTTTGGCAGGAGTTGGCTTCCCAGCAGGAGCACATCACAGTTAACTGATGTAGTGAAGCAAAGATGAGGGGAAGATTAAATGGAGATTGAGGAGAAGGCAGAAGCAGGTGGGCCCTGCTTAGTGCAGAGTCTTCTTCCCTGGATTGGCAGTAATACATTTCATTTTCCAGGTATTGGGTAAAAGGGAAGAGCTCAGGATAAGAGATCAGTCTGACTTTAATCTGGAATTCATGGAGACCAGTGGTCTGGGTTAAAGCCTCTCTTGGAAGGGCTTATTGGCTGCAGCAGGACCTGTGCTGGTAGAACAGATTGAGCCGCGCTTGATGTTAAAGGTTTTTGAGTTGATGAGGATGGGGTTAAGAGCAATTTTGGAATTTGTGTTGGGTTGAGCTTCTGCAACATTTTCCTTTTAGTGAAGGGCAAGGCAGAGCAACAAGCAAGGAAATGTTAGAAATACATATATTTTTTAAAAAGGTATGAGAAAGCAAAGAAACAACGCCCAGACACAATCTTTCATTTGCCCTGTGAATTCTCTGAATCGGTTGCTGTGTGAGCAACTTCATGTTGTAGTTGAAACTCTCCTGAAATCCAGCCTTTTTCTCTCTGCTGCTGCAAGGGACCCAGCTGGGTAACGATGGCTGGGTTTCATCTGCATGATTTTGGGAGCCAAAGGGATTGTTTTGTCCATGGCTTATTACCAGTAGGAAGCCTACAGAAAGTGCCCTTTATTTGTGTTCCAGAACCAGCTTCCCCAGCTGTGATCTGCTCTGGAGTTGACGCCTGTAAAACAAAACCAAGTTGGAGCTTTTGCTCTATCCATTAATTTAATAACTGTTTTCTCTGTGTAATGGTGATCCCTGGAAGGGATGCTTGGGCCTTCCTGTCTGTCTGATAGGTTATATTTTAAAGGAAAATTGTAACAAGTGAGAGGTTCCCACATGTTCATGGTCCTGCTGCAAACCTCTAGGAAAACTGAGATGCTAAATGGATGTTCTGGAGTTTCCTGCAGCATTTTGTAAACCCTGATTTCGTCAAGAGAGACCTCTTTAATAAAATATTTTCTGCTGATAACCCTCCCTCCCTTCTCCCTGCCTTTTTCAATATCTACCCTGCAGAGGTGGTAGAACCCTGAAACCTTTATAAGATTTTTCTCTTTGTGTGAGCCATGGAAAACTCTGCTTGTCCTCTGCCCAGTACCTCCATCCGTGAGGTCAGGGCAGGTTAAGGTGAGGGCTGGGGTCAGGGCCAGGTCCCCTGGCTCCCCAGGGGTGGCTGCAGCTTCTGCTTCCCCAAGACAGGAGTCCAGACCCTCAGGGAGATTTCACAGCCCCACTGGAAGCCCAGCCTGGGGTTCCAGCACCCTTTTGTGGTGCTGTGCTGTGCTGTGCTGGGAGGTGCTGTGGCACAGCTCGGGGTGAAACAGGGCTGCTGCCTGCACCTCTCACTGCCCCTGTCCCTCCTCACACTGCTGCACCACTCGTTTCCCTTATGGGAAGAGTAGAATCTTGTGTCTTAACAGCAGCAGCAGCCAAATTACTCTCTTTTCTGACTAGTCTTTCAAAGGGAAATCTCTCAGATCTGACTCCCAGGGGGCTGAAATCGGTGTGGGTGTTAAGCAATGTGGCTTGGCTCTTTGGGTAAAATGGCCTAGTTTTGATTAGGTAGGGAATCAGAGGATAAAGGGATTTATTTTTCTCAGAATTAGGCATAGAATAGCAATGTAAAAACCTGGATGAAATAGCTAAAGCCAATATCACAGAATCACAGAATC
>VXAC01005651.1:314-35498 GCA_013399225.1 Rhipidura dahli
TTTCTTTTTTTTTTTTTTTTTGACAGATCTTGAATGATAGAATCAGAGAATGGTTTGGGTTAGAAGGGAACTTAAAGATCCATCTTGTTCCACCTGCTGTGGGCAGGGACACCTTCCGCTATCCCAGATTGCTCCCAGCCCTGTCCAGCCTGGCCTTGGACACTTCCAGGGGTGGGGATGGGGCAGCCACAGCTTCTCTAGGTAGCTTGTGCCAAGGTGTCACTGCCCTCACAAGGAAGAATTTCTTCCCAATATCTGGTCTAAACCTTGTCCTCTTACAGTTTGAAACCATTGTCTCTTGTCCTGACTCTCCAGGCCCTTGTCAGAAGTTCATCTCCACCTCACTTGGACTCTGTTAAGGTCCTGGAAGGGGCTTTAAAGTCTCCCCAGAGCATTGTCTTCTCCAGGCTGAACAGCCCCTACTCTGTCATTTGTCTTCATAAGAGAGATGTGTTCCTGCCCTCTAATCATCTTCATGGCAGTTCCTTGAAAGGGGATTCTCTTTCTCTTCCTGAAATGGTTAGAACCAAGTCCAAGAGTCTGGAATTCCCCTTAGCACTGAAATACCCTTAATATCAGTGTAACATCTTTCTGTAAGTGAATCTATGAGGTGCTTGTGTGCTTGTTTCCCGTGGCATTTTTAGCAACAGTATTTTCCTATCCTGGCTTCTCACTGTGGATAATTTAAATTTTTGCAGTGTTTGAATGAATCCACTGGGTAATCAGAGTAATTCTCCAGTGGTAAAATAAAGACAGTGAAATAAAGAAAGTGGAATAAAGCATCCATAAATGCTTTCAGGATGTTCAGAGTGTATCCCTGCTGCATGCTCTACCTGGGGGGGACAGGGATGAGAAAATTTGCAGGTGAAAGGTTAATAAACACAATAATATGTTATTAGATCAAAATAATTCTGTGCCGTGTCTAGCAGTAAGATATCCAAAGGACCCTTATTTCCCCTGCCACAGGGAAGGAGTGACCCAGCATTTTGTGCCATGATAGCTGAAAGGGGAAGGTGTCTGCTTTACTAGGTTTGTCTTTCTCACAGCTACAGGTTCCCTTGTAAATGAAACAAAGATAATTAGTGAATATGAGGATACAGGGGGGATTCAGGAATAAAAGTGTCCTTGCCTACCTCTCCTCACCTTCCCTGGCGATGATGTAATTGGTGGCAAGGACAGCTTAGAGCTGCCACTGGGAGGAAATCCAAAGAATTAAAAAGTAAAAGAGCTTCAGAACTACTAAATCCACAAGCTGTGATCCTTAGGATTGGTGATGTCTGCTGTGGCTGTTTTGGACATAAAACCCCCAGAGCTCTCAGACTGATGAATGTCTAAGTACTGTAATTTTTGCATGCACTGGGTAATGCATTCTGCACAAAGCAGTCTCTTGGAAATCAGAAGGACCACCCTGCGAGAACAGATGCAGTTTTCAGTCCCATTTATGATTCCCTTGCACAGTGATATTGCCAGACAAGCAATCTTGTCCCAGAAGAGATGGATTCTCATTATGGTTTAATTCATAGAGCAGTTATTGTTTCATGTGTGATATATAGCAAAAGCTCTACAAAGTTAACATCTAAAACGTGGGCAGTGTTGAAGAAGCAGGATGTGAAGCTGCTTTGCCTCAAAGACATTTTGTTCTATTTTCTTTCCTGCCTTTGGTTTCTCAGGTGCACCATGATAATGGAAAGAGGAAGAATATTCAGTAGAGCTATTATTCTGGAAAGATGAAAGCAAGCCAGCAAAAGAAAATACCTTCTTCTGTATTCAGGACAGGTTAAAAAACTTCAATAAATTTCTCAAGCTAAAGCACATTTTCTTTGAAATGTTTCCACCAGGGGCAGAAACAAAACTCCGACCAGCTTCAGAGTCAGTTTTGGCTCCATAGCTGCCAGTTCAGCTGGTGTGTGCAGAGAGGGAAGGCTAAGGTGGAGCATAAGAAAGGGGGTCGAGGAGAGGGGCAGGAAATAATAAATGAAAGACAGGAAGTGTTTTAATGAGTTTTCATTTTTAACACCATGATTTTGTGATCCCAACACAAAGGTGTCTGCCTGCCTTTGTGGATACATGGGAAAACATTTCAAAAGCCATGTCTGTGTTTTACAAAGACTGTGGAATACACCTGACTAATCAAAATGGGTTTGAGACTATGACCTGAAACGTTATGGACAGGAGGAGAAGTTTCTTTCAAAATACCTCTGAGAACTCTTATAAAAAGTACTTTTAGTATGCCCATAAATATATGCATTCCTGCACTTCTAATACAAAACACTAAGGTAATTGACTTTGTATTTAAATCATTTAAATATTGTTAATCAGCTGTGGTTGAGGACATGTGAAGAAGAATGAGTGAGAATGAGAAACTGCATCCTTCAGCTTGGACAACTCCTTTTTTTTTTTTTTTTTTTTTTTTGATCCCTCTCTTTTATTTTTATTTATTGTGTTACCATGATATTCATTGTGATCTCACGTAAGTTTTACTCAAGGTGTTGCGCACTTGTGATACCTTTCAAAAAAAAAAAAAAAAAAAAAATCACTATATAAACCAGCCAGAGATTTGAAAGTGTTTTGAAAACTGACTCATAGTCTTGAAAACATCAAGATATTCAATTGTGAAGCATGATGCATCTTTTAACACTTCTCAGTTATTACATATACTTAAAAAATTCAAGTAACACTTACTCAAAATAGGTCTTTTTGAAGTAATTATTTTCATTTATGAATTGCAAGGTCCTATAAAGTTGAAATATTTTTGAGAAACTGTCAAAAGTGCTTTGACTTGGAGCTCAGACTCAATTTGTATGCAACACTGTAAAGCTCGGATCCATGTGTTTAGGCTAGCAGATAGCTAAGGGCAGCAAATCCAATTAAAATATTTTGTAGGACAGAAGCAGGCACAGTAATTTTTGAAATGGGATTATGTGCCTAAAT
Source organism: Rhipidura dahli (assembly GCA_013399225.1). Taxonomy (NCBI): domain Eukaryota; kingdom Metazoa; phylum Chordata; class Aves; order Passeriformes; family Rhipiduridae; genus Rhipidura; species Rhipidura dahli. The sequence goes on from VXAC01005651.1 coordinate 3,246, forward strand.
TGCCAGCACTTCTCTTGAAAAGTTGCATTGGAACTGTAGTGCATTTCATGGAATAAAATAAACAAAACACTGAGATCACAAAAGTTGTGTTTTTAAATGAATATAATGGGTTCTGAGATGGTGCATTATGGCTAGGACAATACAGAGTGTGCCTGATCCTGGCTGCAGTCTTCCAGCTTGCTCTGTAGGCAGTATTGTATTGTTGCAGCTGGAACATGTTTTCATCAGTAGCAGATATTTTTCATGCCATTCTAATGGAGTAATTAGCAGAAAGAAAGCCTGAATAATTATGAAGTTATTATGTACTCCTGCTACTAATATTGTGTGTGTTACTCCATGGTACTGCTGCTCAGCCCTGTCCTTTGATATGGAAGGTTCAAATCAGCTCTTAGGAAATAAGACCCCTGACCCCTTCGGAAAGCATAAAATGTTTCCAAATGGGCTTCACACTGGAGTGCAATTTTCAGTCTCTCCAATTCTTGCTGGTGCTGAAAGAATTAGTAAGGAAAAAAAAAAAATCAGTTTTCAATTACCTGTCATGATTTCAGCAAAATAATCTGTTCAATTTCATAAGAATGGAAAAACTTTCAATTCACTGTAGAGATATTGTAATGAAAATAAGGTAAAAAAAATTGCAGACTGTCATATTGAAAAATGTAAAAATATTTTTCTTAAAACAGCAAATTACTGGGATTTCATTTGAAAAATAATGTCATTTGTAATTCAGTATCATCTACATTGCCTCAGTTGCTCTTTTGGTGTAGATGTATTTCAATTGGTGAAGTAGAAATTTTTTCCAGCCTATCCTAGAACGTTCCTAGAAACATCTCAGCCTATCCTAGAACCCAGCTTTCCTTTATGTGTAATGCATTTTGTGTTGCTTAAGTTCATTCTTATTTACTTTGCAAATAATTGCACGTCAATTTTTCAGAGGTCCACTCCTCTTTCTATGGATTTCAGCTGTCTATTTTCTTGTTCACCTCATCAGAACTGACCTTCTCTTCTAGGAGGTAGGAAATAGATGTAAATATTTGCAGTTACTTTCATTCTTAGCTGATACACGCTGAACAAATGAAATGTGAGGAGCACCAATAGTCCTATGCCAGCACTGTTTGGCACTGCCAGTGATGTTCTTTCTCGTTTATCCTTTGCAGTTCCCTCATGTTCCTTTATTTGCCTCCAGATGACACCATTCAAAAGGCATTTGCATGGCTGGATGTTGCCACATGGGCTGGATCTGCATTCCCAGGTCAGAGCTGGCCATTGCTCTTCCTCAAATTTTGTGGAGACCCTGTTGGCCCTACTTCCTCTGCCCTGTCCTGCCCATCTGGATGGGAGTCCTCAGGTGACCTTCAAATTTGCTGTCACCTTCAAAGCTGATGAACGTGATGAATGTCCTGTGGGTCACTGAGAGATGTTAAATGACTTGTCCCACAATAAAACCACAGTAGCCGACTTCTTGCCAGGCTGCACTGTCCAAACTTGGACACAAACACATTGTGGCATAAAGCGTTGACGAGCCTTGGCCAAATCTATTTAAGTCCACTGCTCCCCTGCCCCATTAATCGTTTTTTTTTTTGTCACAAAAGGAAAGCTGGGTCAGGCATACTCTATCTGTGATAAATCCATGCTGACTGTGCCCACTCCCCTTCTACTCTTTCATATGCCCAAGAGGACTCTATCTGTGATTTTACCAAGAGTCAACATGAGGCTGATTGATTTACAGATCACCCCTGTGTCCTTTTTTGAAGGTGTGTGTGATTGGTGGCTCTTCTCCTGTCCTTGAGCCGAGTTCTGGCTGAATGACACCAGCCCTACATGCCCAGGCAACTTTACTAAATTCTTCCTTTGCACTCTGTCCTTGCTCCCAGCCCTGTAAGCTGCATTTTTATGCTGGAGTTCTGCCACGATGTCCTTTTAGCCAAGTCCTGACAGACTGGCTTCTCTGCCTTCACACCAGCATGGGCTGCTCTTATGGACAATGCTCTTCTGTAAAGGTCTGATGGCTTTCCTGAGCTCCTTTGCCTTCCAGTGTTTGTCCTTTCAGGTCCCCACTCCACAAGCCCCACCCAGCCCACCTGAAGTCCAGGCATTGTACCTTGCTAAAAGATTTTAATTTTCTCTTTTCATTGGTTCAGCTTTGATGTGTGTGTTCCTGTAGGATTCACTCTGAAGGTTCTTGACTCCTAATGACTCCCCACTGCCCCATTTACACTCTCCTAAACTGGCAGCTCTTTCTGAACTTTGGACTTTCCTGCACTTCAGTGTGACATATCCCTGCTTGCTTGATTTAACTGTATTTGTGCTTTCCCCCTGCCAGTTTCCCTGATGTCAAGATTCACTGGTGTGCTTTATTATGAAAAAGTGGTATCAGTTCTTTTCTATTATGTTCTTATATCAAAGCCACTGGTGTTTCTATTTTTTAAAAAAGCATCCTCCTGGAAGTGATAACTCAGGTGAAGTACTTCCACAACAGTAATATCTTATTTAGTATTTATCCTCTTTATTTTTTCTATTTCAAGATTTGGAGTGAAGCTGACTTTTTAAACTGGCAGTTACAAAGAAATATTCTTTCCCTCAAAAAGAGGAAATTGGAAACTGAACATTTGTAAGGATTATGAAACTGGATAGTATTTCAATATTTTCTTCTAACCTGGCTATTTGACAAGGCTTTTTTCAGTCTCACCCAATGTTTGCAATCAGAAGTGTCAATTTATAGTTTGCAGGCAAGTTCACTCCCGATTTCATATTTACTACAGCAAATTGAATTTCTTTAGATGTGTGTGCTGGTTTTGGCTCAATTTCCTTCCCAGGTCTGGTGTGGGGCTGTGTTTTGGATTTGTGCTGAACTCAGGGCTGATGATAAGAGATGCTTTTGTTATTGCTGAGCAGGACTTGCACAGAGCCAAAGCCTTTCCTGCTCCTCATGCTGAGGAGACCCCGCCAGGACAGGTGACCCCAGCTGACCCCAGGGATGTGCCAGACCAGGTGACATCGTGCTCAGTGTGCAAAGTGGGGGGAAGGAGGAGAGAGGGGGACATTTGGAAGGATGGAATTTGTCCTCCCAAGTCACCATTCTGTGTGATAGAACCCTGCCCTGATGGGGATGGCCATGGGAAGCAGGGAATTCATTCCTTGTTTTGGTTTGCTTCTGTGTGTGGCTTTTCCTCTCTCTGTTAAAACTGCCTTTATCCCAACCAACGAGTTTTCCAGCTTTTACCCTTCTGGTTCTCTCCCCAGTCCCACTGGTGGGGGGAGTGAGTGAGCGGCTGTGAGGGGCTGGAATGTTGGCTGGGGCTAAACCACAGCCATGTGTGTGACATCTGGCAAGTGTTAAAAATTAACAAATACATGCTTTAATACAGTATTCTTAAGGATCATGATGAAATACATTTTTTTACAGCTTTTGAGAATCACATATTTGAAAACCAATCCTGAATTTTGAAGATGCACTACATGAAAAAGTAGACTTCATTATGCATATAATGAAATAACCACCTGTTGGGGTTTGAAAGTTTTCCTTTTCTGTTCTTTTCCCTTGAGGAATTTTTTCCCCATGTGTGTTGCTGGGGGAACTGATAGTTGGGTACTTAAGAGACCAAAAGGAAGGCCAAGGAGGCTGCACTCTGGCACCTGGGGGTGGGAACACAGCTCGGAGGGCCGGGGGCATTCAGCGTTTGGCACGAGGAGAGGGACTGCTGCTGCCGTGGTGGTGAGGAGAACTCAACGCTGAGCCTCTGCTTTTCCAGCTGTCTTTTTTTCTGCGGGAGAAGCCCCGGGATTCCCGAGCCTGCTCTTTCCTGCCCTGCTGGGAGTCGGGCTGTGGCCACCCTGCCCCTGCTGCTGCCCTGAGCCTGTGCTGCTCTGCAGCCCCGCGCACCNCACATTATTTCTCACAATTCTACCTGATTCATTTAGAAAGCAAAAGATGAGCGTTTCCTCTGTGTTCTGAATAATGCTTTTATTTCCCCTGTTTAATAGGAGGGATAAACAATGCTGCAATCGAGGCACCCAACAAGGAGGAGCTAGGGAAGTGACATGACTGTGATGTGACCAGACGTGTTCCTTGTGCAGTTGTAGGTGAGGACATATTGCTGTGGTCTGTGCAGACCAAAGCTTAAAGGGACTGTGTTATTCCATCTGATAGTTCAAAGGAAAAAAAAAAACAAACTTTTTTCCCCCATCTGAAACTATCAAGAACATTCAAATGGAATTTCCGAGATCTTCAGGACTGCCTGAAGCTAAAACTTTTCTCTAAATAAAACTTTCTCTGAAATAATTTACCAACTCCTAATCTCATTAAAAATTTGTCATTTAAACCACATGAACTTATGTGTTTTCCAGCAGGAATTCCCTTGTAGCTCATTACTGCAATCAGAATAAGGAGGGTGAAGGGAAACAAGCTGGCACTTTTATTAGCAGTTTCCAAAGCTCCTGTCAGAGTTTGCCACAGAAGGCTCTTTAACAAGATGTATAGATGAGATGTAAAGTGCTTTTATAGATTCAAAGCTAAGAGACATGAAACAAAACAAGAAGATAGATGGCTGGGTTTTAGCTTGGTTAAAGCTGACCAGCAGCCACTGCTGAGGGCTGTGTCAGGTCTGACTTTTAATCCTGAACACATTAACACTTCCCCCACCCCAAATCCCCCAGGAACTGATAAAATGGGAACTTCTCCACATTTTTGATGTTGTCCAAGACGAGACAAAGCCAAGACAGGGTTGCTAGTATGGTCACTGGAAAGCTCCATCACCAGAACAATTCAGCACTGGTAAATCCAGTGCAACATAATATGCACTAAAATGAGGCATCCAGTGATGAATGGTAGAATGAAATAAAAGCTGTGGAGGGCACTCAAGGCCAGGGGGTCTGTGCAGAGAATAAATGCTAAAATTTCTGCCAGTACTACTGACAAACATCCCCGCTCCTCACCTGTGTTTATCCTCAGTGGAAGTGCCATTCCTGGGTGGTGCCTCTGCTGGGTTGATGCACAGTTCACTGGTACTGTTGTTCTGCATGCTCAGTTCATACACAAAACAAGCTGGGAATTGCCTTCTGGCAAATGAAAATTATCAAATGTTCCCTTCACATCATCCCCTGCCCAGCTTTGCCAGGCTCAGCAGTTTTTTCTACCCGAGAAGCCAATCAAGGGTACAGCAGTACCTAGATTTCAAATGAAATCTAGAATCTAGTACCTAGATTTCAAATGGCTTGGAACTGCCTGCACATCATAAAAACAAACCCTTTAAGTGTTGTGCCAATGGCATTTTGTTTGGGCTGCTCCTACACAGGTTTATCTCTGTCCATACATGTGGTACTCTGCTCCTTTTGGATGTGATGCAGTGGATGCTCACATCTACCACAGAGAGCTGCTCTCACTCTCAGCTGAAAACTGGGAGCCTAAACTGCACACCAGAGTTGTGCAGAACTTTGGACGAAGTTGTGCCAAAGTACAGCAGAAGTTACTCAGGAAATTTTGTTGTAGTTACTCATTAAATGTATGTTTATTATATACAGACATAGGTATATTGGTAAGAAATAACAACAGATAATTATATAAGGGTGTCTAAGGTGTTCAAGCATATAAAAATTTAAATGTGAATAATAATTTAAATGCGTGTTTATGTCCCTAAATATGGCTAAATACAGAAATTTTTGTTCATACATTACTGAATATGCTTACATGCATATGGAAATATATGTATTTATATTCACACATGTATCTATACAGTCAAATATCTAGATATCAATCTATTTGATACAAATATATCACATGTATACATATGGTTGTTCTTTTGCCATGAAAATGACAATATTTTTTATACTCTCAGGACAAAAGGGAATACTGTTCCTGTGCTCCTTTGTGACTCCTTTTAGTCCCTTTCTTTTTTTTTTAATGCCCAAAAGATATTTTGAGAATACTTGAGCATGATTCTACTGTAAAATAGTTTCCAGATCCAAGATGGTATTTTGTTTATTTTGTTTATCAGCAGGCCTGGGAAGATTTTTTTTTTTTTTTTTTTTTTTTTTTTTTTTTTTTTTTTTTTTACTTATGTCAATGTCTAGATAATGTGCATTTAGATGGGAGGAATGAAGAAATTTCTGCTAGGGGGCATGTTGTATTATTCAGTATATTGACACTTAGGTTTGATAATCAGCTTGAGGCTGTGCCTTAGCTCAGAAATATTGCTTCCTTCAGCCACACTGCAACAGGAAAAACATCTGCAGACATTATGCCACACCTCTACCTGTGCCACCAGAACCTGAACTGCTGCCTAACAGGAATTCTTTTTCCACACAGATTTAAAGTATTGTGGGAAAGGTATAGCAAAGGTTGACTTGAAATTCAAATCCCACCAGGGTTTTATTGTGGCTCATTTCCAAAAGTCCACTGGACCCTGAAAACCAGACATGCAATTTTTTTCAAAGTGTTTTTTGAGTGTTTCTTTGAAGAATGATTTTTTTTTAACAGAAATGAAAGAAATGAACAATTTTTGAATGCCCAGAATCTGTGGTAAAACCTGTCTTTCTGGAATTTTTTAGAGTGCAGGAGGTTTCTGACAGATTCAGACAGTACTCATGTCTCTGTTGTTATCAACTTTAGCTCTTTCCTTGATTTCACCATAATTTTTCTGTGCAACACCTGCCTTTCTTTTTGTTTAACTTTTCCCCCCTGCCTTAATAAATAAGTATAATGAAGGATCATATTTAATAAGAAAATTCAATGACTTAAAAATATTTTCATGCTAAAGCCCCCCTCCACCAACAAGCCCCTGGTAACCAAAAAGCCTCAAGAAGTTTCCATTTATGGAAATGAACATTCTCAGTCACAGCTTGCATCAAAATCACGCAGGGAACACAGGTGCTTAACTTGTGGTATGGATTGAAAATCTGCTTCCACCAAACCTCTATGGTTAGCTCTTTTGACATTTTTGGGTAGGTTTTTTGGTTGGTTGTTTTTTTGTTTGTTTGGGTTTTGGGGGTTTTTTGCTGGTTTTTGGTTGGTTGGTTGGTTTGGTTTTGGTTTTTGTTTGTTGTTGTTGTCTTTGTTTTTTGGGGTTTTTTTGGTTTTTTTTTCCTTTTTTAGATGGAAATAGCATAAAACCTTAAAAACCATGTATTAGCTATGGTTTTAAGGAAAAGCTTCCTTTCCTACCAATCTTGGGCTATGCAGGGCTTATAAAAAATAAGATATCTACTCTGAAAATATTTTTTTTCACTTTCATGTCTTAAGAAGCTTTTAATGTAAAATATACTTCAATTCCTATACATATGCTAGATACCTGCATTAATTATAACCTTTTTGGCTAAAAAAATAAAAATTAAAGAAAAAGAAAGAGAGTTTTGCATCAGAAAAAGTAAGAAATTTGTCTTATTTAGTAGTACTTTTGATAGTATTGATATATGCACTCTGGAGAGCATTCGTTTAGAAAGAATAGCTTCCTTTACTTTTTTTTTTTTTTAACCGATTGTGTAATAAAGTAATGTCTTTTGAGCATAATATTTTTAAAGCCCTTAGGAACGCTATAAAAATGCTTTTCACTGTCTTATTTCTGAGTAGCCTCTGATCCTGGCACTTGCTTATTATTGGAGGCAGTGGTGAAACCTCAGTCTGGTGGTGGCCAATTTCAGGTTTGGGAGCCTTTGCAGCACTTCTGGTTCCAATCCAATGGATAATCATCACCGCCTCTAGCCTTTCCCTCATGCACTTAATTGTTGTTTCTTTTTATTACTCTCTCCCCTGGATCATCTCAGTCCCTTAAACTGGCTTTAAGGGCATTGGCAGGCATGGAACATGAAGTAAGATTAAATTAGTTTGGAGTATTGTACATCATCCTGTGTTCCCTGACTGCAATGAAGTCGGTAGCCTGAGAAAAAGACGTATCAAGGCAAATCCTATCTGCTGTGCTTATGCAAGAGTTTGCTCTGTAACTTTGCCTCACAGCACTGAAAGGTGCCCTGAGCTGCAGCCCACAGGCAGCGTGGGGCAGTGTCAGGGCAGCCCCTAAGGCCTGGAGGGCTTAGGGATTATGTCACCATACCCTTAATATGCCTTTTCACATCCAAATGGCCCTGCTGATCTGTGCAGGAAAGACAGGCTCCCCAGGAAATGAGGCAGTTCTGTCATATCCCTTGTCCTCCTTTGCACCATTACTTGCTTTGGCAGTTCATTGTGTAGTTTCCTTTCTTGTGGGTGTGTTGAGTTTCTGAGCCATAGAAGAAAGAGCTGTGTGATCTCTGATGATCTTGTTCTCTTCTCTCAAGGTCAGGCTTGCCAGAAGGGGCATCGATGTCCTCCCACTTCAGGTGAGACCTCACCTGCAGGGATGCCTCCAGCTCTGGGGTCCAGCACAGGAAGGACCTGGAGCTGCAGAAGAGGGCCATGAAGATTATCAGAGAAATGGAACCACTCTGCTGTGAGGACAGGCTGAGAGAGCTGGGGCTGTTCAGCCTGGAGAAGAGAAGCTTTGGGGTGACCTTGCTGGGGCCTTTCAGAGCCTGTAGGGGCTGCATGAGAGCTGGAGAGGGACTTTTGACAAGAGCATGGAGTAACAGAACAATGGGCAATGGCTTTACACTGAAAGAGATCAGGCTTAAATGGGATATTAGGGAGAAATCCTTCCCTGTGAGGGAGGTGAGGCCCTGGCACAGGCGGCCCAGAGAAATTTTGGCTGCCCCATCCCTGAAAGTGTCCACAGTTGGACAGGGCTTGGAGCAACCTGTGATAGCAGAATGTGTCCCTGCCCATGGTGGGAGAGGTTGGAATTAGATGACCTTTGGGATTCCTTGCAACCCAAACAATTCTACAATTCTATGGTTTAAAATTACCCAGTGTAAATGTGGAGACTAGGAAGGAAAATTCCAGAGTGAAGTAGAGCATGCCCTAAGGAGTAGCTGGTCTGTTTCAGAACACTGAATTGGACCCAGCAGTGCTGAGAGAAGGGTTTGGTTTTATCTGATAGATGACCCTAAAGAAGGCTGTATCTGAGCATGGGCTAAATTGATGTCATGGAGACATGGGTAACCACAGGGGAACAATTCTCTCCTCTTTCTGCAGGATACTGCACATTACTCCTCCCTTAATCTTTTTTTTTCTGTGCAGAGGATGGGAGCAGGGACTCTGGTCCAAGCAAAAGTTGGAAATACTTCAATCCATTTGCTTTGTACAACAAAAGAGCCAGTCCCTGAAATTGCTGGGGTGAACAAATGTTTTCAGTCTGCTCTGGCTTTCAGAAGAACCACAACATCTGCTGCTGCTGAGCCGTGCTGCCTTCGGGTGCGTGGCTACCTGGGGTTCAGTGAATCGTTCTGTGGAAGGGGAACATCCCCTGGTGCTGCTGGTGTGCTGCCTGCAGGAAATCACAAGCAGTAAAAGCTTCCATGCTGTGTGCAAGGCTAAGAATTATAGTGAATATAGTGAATTATCAGAGGATAGGGGTGTGAGGTGTGGAAGGAAGGTTTTCTGAATATCATTGTTCTGTCAGTCCCTACACTAGAGAGATTTAATTGACCCTTCCTCAGTAAAAAGCCTTTTCTGATCAGAAATACATCCCTTTGGTATGAAAGGCAATTTTGAGCAGGAATCCTAGTGTAGTAAAATATTAGTATTTATTTTACTTGCAAATATAGTTCCTTCTTTAATCCATAGGAAATAAGTATCTGTGTGCTTTTTGCTATGCTCTTTGCAGGACTACATTGTGCTTGAGTGTCTTGTTCAGCATTATTTCTCTGCACTAACTCAACTTGTAATATTCAGCCCTTTTGTAGTTTGTATAAGTGTATTAGAAAGAAGAAAAAAAAATTAAAAATCTACTTTCATCCTACAGAAAATTATTTTTCCTGAATTTCCTCTACAGCTGATGGAGAAAAATAAGTCTCTCCAAGCAGTCATTCTGTAGTGGGCACTGGACAATGTGTTGTTTCCAGGGAGGAATTCTAAGTTCAGAAGAAAAATAGCACTTCTTTTCTAAAGATGAGTTGTTTGAAACCAGCTGCTCTGTTAAAAAGCTTCACGACACAGAGTCAAGTCAGTTTATTGAGACTTGTCATGATTCACCAGCCTGTCCGGACATTTACACCTAGTGATAGAAATGGTTCCATTTCTCTCCCTGCCTAGTATATTTATTTAAAAATAATCTGCAGGAGACAGCAGGTCATTTGTGCATTCAGATTCAGATATGTATTTTGAGAAGCAGGCAGAAGGATTTGCAAGAATGTGCACAGAAAGAACATATTGGATACAGCCAGTGCCTATAGACAGCACTGCTGTTTTCTACATTTTAGAAGAAAATAAAAAATTCAAACACCTACTGAATGCCATATGCTCAGACAACAGGTTAAAGAAGCTGCACAAAAGCATAGTACAAGTACAACGAGGTACCTCAGAAGGTGTGGTTTTGGTAATAAACAAAATAAATTCCTTTGAGGCCAATTAGTATTTATTGAAAGAATTTATGAATAATGCATTATCCAACAATGTGTTGAAATATTTAGTTCCATTAATATGGATATAATTACCCAGTTTCACACTGGAGAAGTGAGCTTTTAAAGAGTGACAGTTTGGAATATTTAGAAAGGATTATCAGAATCTGGTGGAAAGCTTGGGGTGGGGTGGGGAAGAGATAGAGGACAGTGTAACTCCATCGTTTCTCATACCCATGCCTGTCATCTTTACTTTGAAGCAGAAACTGCAATGAGGCCAGAGGGTGGGAAAAGTCTGAGCAATGCCTCTAACAGCACTGAGTGTGCCAGGTTCTTCCAGCAGTCACCGAGGAACACCGAGTCATCGAGGAACCAGATTGCTCTGAACAGGTGAGCCAAAAACTGGAGTTCAGGCCATTCAGCATGGGCTCATTATCCAAAGTCATGCAGCAACATGATCTGCTGCAGTCACCCTTACAAAAAAAGGTGTCTCTGTGTATGTGTGGTGGTTGGTTAATATTTCCCAGTAGTATTTTAATCACGAGCTGTGTTTGGCAGCAGCAAATGCAAATGCTGCAGACACCAAGACCTGGCTGTTTATGATTCCCTTTAGTGCACAGGTTAAGAAACAAACCAAGTCAAGGATCTGCAATGCCCACACTCTCCCTGTTCGTTAAATGAATGTATTTATTTCTAATAAAAGCAGCAGAACCTTTTCAGAAATATGCCAGTATATAATATGCATAAAACGTAGGGAAATAATGAAATGAATTACTTGTGCATAAAATGGACATTATTCTTCTGCAACTTGCGTAACAGGGGAAAAAACAGTAAAATGAACACAATGCAAATTACTTGCTTGTTTCCTGTGCTGATTGTTGCCAGGCTCTGGCAATAAATGTCAGGGTCTGGACTTGGTACTAAATGCTTGTGTCTTTCTTGCTGTGTTTCTCTGTCATTTCCCTGAAGCTCTTTTCCTTCACTGCTTGAGTGGAGGTGATAGGGGATTGAGGGGGTTGAATCAGGAATTGCAATTGCCATTAGCTGATGGAGAGGAGATGGGAAGAGCAGGAGGTGGAGCTGTGCAGATGCACTGAAGAAGGAAATCACTGAATTCTTGTGATGTGTGACTGGCCAGGATTTCTTTTTCCCTGATCCATCCTCTGTGTATTGGTAGCCTACCACCCACAGAAATACTCCATACCATCCAGCCCTAGGCATGCCACATCATGGAGAGATGTGTTACAGAGCAATCAAAGGTGACCTGATGAGTTTAAGGCTGCATTCAACTGCTGCTGAGTTCAGGTTATTTATAGGGAGCACAAAGCAAATCCTCCAGTCCAGACTGTCAGCTTGGAGGGACTGGTAAGAGCCACAGAAACAAAAACACACAAATCCCAGATATTTTGATAGGTTTTAGTTCTGCTCCCCTGAAAGCAAAATTTCAACCACTGCCAGTAAAATGAAAAATGGTTTTGCCTGGACCATTTTCTTATCTTTTGGGCATATCATCTCCAATGACCGAACTTGATCTATTCATTAAATTATAAACCCCTACAAATAGCTCTCATTTCAGACATTGTAATTTTGAACTACAAAGGATTAACACTTGGAAAGTGTTGGTGTAGATTGTTAAACTTTGTTGAAATGGGAAACCTACTCATTTAAATGTTTTCCTGCAAAAAGTTTTAAGTTCACTGATTCCATACTTTTTAATGGAAAAAAATGTTGGGGGGTTGAACCCAAAAGATCAGCTTGCTGAGTAGCATTAATTCACAGACAGGGGTAACAGAGGCAGGGCCACACTGTTCTCCCATTTCAGTCAGTGAGAACAAGGGCAGTGGTTTGCAGCTACATTTGCTTATTAATAATTTTAGGGTGTCAGTTTAGTCTCTGCGTTTTCTGACACCATTTGTGGCATCAGACTTCAAGATTGTGAGAGATGTGAATTGTAACAAGCCTTTCTTCTTTGTTTTTGTTGTTTTTGGGTTTTGGTTGTTTTTGTTTTGTTGTTGTTGTTGGGTTATTATTTTTTAATTTTTTAATGCATAAGGTTTTTCTAAGGTATTTTCTGTATTGTTGCTAAAGAAGTAGGAGGACTTTTTGGTTGTCAGGCTCTCACTTGTATGATCTCCATACTTCAAACATACAGTTTGCTTATTATTGCAGTATGATGATTCCTTTATTTTACTTCTGCGAAAACACTGTTTTATTTTGGTGAGAAATGGGCCATAAAACAGAGATAATGAAGATTCAGTGCTTAAATGCAGCTAAATCAAGGTTGCTGTGGAGGAATTTTGACTAATTCCCTCTGTAGTTTGTGCACAGCCTGGTGAGTAACACAGAATGAAAGTGGCTGGAGAATGACTGTATCCTGATAAAAGCTCTGTTTGTATGCCCTGCCAGTTCTCTGCCTGCCTTGTCATGGTAGGGAACTGCTCCTGTGGTAATGAATTGGTTGCATCCCATCACACACCGCAGCAGTGTTTGGAGTCCTCACGCTTCTGCTGATGTGTAACCTGTCCCAGTTAGAGACAGAGGGCTGGCATCAGCAGAATTATAATCACCTGCAAGAAATCAAAGCAATGGATAGCTTTTCTGAACCCTTAAACTTGCTCACGTTGTGGTTTTATTGTCATTAAAAGTTATTTCTTTCCTGTGTCACCTCAGCAGCAGAGTGTCTAGTAAAAGATTTTTGTAAAGTAATCACTGGCATTTCCAGTATCAGGTTTCTTGCTCACAGTACAGAAGCTTTAGCACAGACTGTTGGGACCCATTTTGATGCAGGTTTCTGTACAAAGAAATCCAGAGACATGAAGGCTGATTTAAAATTCAGTATCCACCTCATTTCCTCTATGTATCAGGGGAGTTTGGATCCAGGGCTAAAACTTTCACTGTGGATGGAAAAACCATTTTGTGACCCTTTGGGGTCACCCCTTCTTGCAAGACTGCATCTGCACGAGCAGTTTTTCATGTATTAACTGTGGCCAAATATTATCTAGGACTTCAAACATTCCAGACAATTAATGGCTTTATGGATTTTGGCTACACTAATATTTATATTCCATGTATTTTCCACCTTTGCAGCAGGAACAGTTTGTGAGTGTGGGAAACTATCAGATGAGCAAGAGAAGCTCAAAGTTTTGGGCTGTGTCAGTCCCTGGCACAGCTTGGCTCTTGGTAATGGCTGTGCTACAGCAATTTTGAAATGATCCATATTACACAAAACCAACTTCCTTTTATTTAGTACTGTATGTACAACTCTAGCATGGGTGGATTGCCAGAACCATGTCTATGGCACAAGACCCAATGGCGATTGTACAAAATTAATGTTAAGTCCCCATTCCAAGGGATTCACCATTCCAAAGGCCAGTAGGATAAGAGGGAACTTGTTAGGGAGGGGGCACGTGTGTGAGGTGACAGGTTTGTAAAGCAATGGGATGCTTCATCATGGCCTGTCAGCAAAATACTGTTAATTATACTGAGTAATGCTTCATTTGCATTTCCCAGTGTTGTATTCCTTTTGCATGTTCAAATGAGTACAATAATCTGGACCTGATGCACTGATAATATTTGAAAAATTGGTGTGCATGCAGTAAAAGTTCAGCACAAGCCAGGGCAGTGATTATCCATTGGCTGTGTTTGCTCCTGGGCAGCAGACAGCAGTAGCACATTCAGGATGGATGCCAAGGTGTTCTCTCCCTTCTGCACTCTGGCAGTGTAAAAATTGCCTCGCTGAAAGGAAACACTTTAAGTGCTGGCACTGAGTTTTCCAAAAGAGTCTGTGAAGAGAAATCTAGTATGACTTACCTGGAAAAGACAAGGTGGGACTGTGTCCAGTGAAAGGGGGAGATTTCCTCGACCCTTGGTGTTGGATTTGTCTGTCAGCGCCCCAGAGACCCTTGTGCCCCACCACTCTGTCAGTGTCCCATTCCAGGGGCCCTTCACTGAACAGCCCTGCTGGACTGGGGGGTTTTCCAGTGACTTTTTCAGGGCCAGAGCCCAGCAGCACCAGGGAGACCCCTCAGGAAGGGTCTCCCCACTTTATCCCCGGCTGTTCCCCACTGCCGGCGGCTGCCAGCGCCCCGAAGGACTCCCGGGGACAGTTCATGGAACAGCTCTCCCTTGATATGAAACTGGGGCAGGCTGAGGCTCCAGGAGCCTCACTGACAGCACCTGGCTGCAGAAGTGTGTTCAGAGCAATGCCAGACCAGCTCCAAACCCCAGTGAAATACTCAGCACAGCCAGAGTCCTCACCCACAGGTGTCCCTGCAGGGGAGAAGGCAGGTCCAGCACCGATCCCAGCTGACAGATCCCAGCAGTCACAATGGGATCTTCCCTAACTCTTCCCCATTCTTGACTTGTTTTTATACTCTATATTCACATGTAGGTGGAGTTTGAGTGACTCAGGTCACTCAACAACATCCCCTTGTTGCTGATGGTGTAAATTTCTGTCCCCTGGCTCTCAGACACAGCCCATGACCCAGAGCAGGTGCCCAGGGAGGGGTGGTGCCCACCTGCTGCTGGGATGCAGGGGTGTGTTAATGGCACCAGGAGGTTACAACGAGCCCAGTTCTCCCAGGGACAGCGATCCCACCCTGGCTGCTGGCTCACAGCAGGAATCTCCTCATCTGTCCCCTGGCTGGCAGCTGCTGTGGGGTTTATCAGCTGCAGGGAACCATCAAATTCCCCTCCCTGCGAGGATTCCAGCAGAGCCTGGCCACCCACCCTCCATTCCCCCCCTCAGCAGGTGCTGTGGATGCAGATTTTGGGTGTGGCAATCGCTGTGGGACAGGTCTCCAGCATTCCACATTCCATCCAGGGACAGCAGCTGCACTTCCCCCTGTAATTTCTGTACTGTTACAACTTGTGTGAGGATATAACTTCTCAGTTTCCTCTGATTTTACCCTCAGCCGTCTTTCTACTGTCAAAGCTCTCAGCATTGGCCCGAATCTTTATGCATCTAAAGCAATAACAAAACTCCTTTTGACTTGGAGAAGGATCTGCAGGCTGAGGCAGTGGTGTGGTATTGATATAGTGCTTTCTTTGCAGCCATGACAGAGAGCTGGAGGTGCCAGGAACGGGAACTATCCAGTTCCACTGTGATTATCAATCTGCCCTCCCTCTGGTGGGACCTGTCCTCATGCTGAGAATTCAAGGGGACATCCACGAGAGCATCCTGACTCTGAGCAGGGGAAGAGAGCCCCAGCCCCAGCTCACTGGCAGAATGGGATCTGGGTAACTGTGGAGCACAGCAGAGGCTGGTGTAGCTCAAAGAGGCTTTAGAAACAGGGGGCTTAAGAGGGAGGGAGGGGCTGAATGCCCTTCCCATCAGTTTTCACTGCTGTTTCAGTTTTGCCATTTCTCTTAACACTGTTTTGCCTTCTTATACCTGTACCTGCATTTCATTTTATTTGCCCCCACACTACTTTTGGGAATAAAAACAGTTAAGTATAAATTACAACAGTTTTTATTTTCCAGCAGCCGAAGCACTGGGGAGCAACACGCAGGGACCAACTGAGCTGTAAAGTAACACAGCACAAGCACAGTCTCTGCTCATGACAATTTACAGCATAAACAGGCAGAGCTGGTGCTTCTTCAGGGCTCGTAGAACCACAGAGACCGAAATTATCCTTCCCCAAATTAGAAAAACTCCCACATTGCAAAACTGAAATCATTAGCATCACCTAGTACAACCAGTTGGATAATGAGCAGTACGCAGTGCAGCACTTCCAGGTGAAGAAAAACCCCTGAATTTCTGTGGATAATACATTTTAACACTTAATAGCTTTCTTGCATAGAGTCAGTTCTAAGTGTTTCCCATTTCAGTTTTCAGCTCCTGAGTGCTCAGTGGCTGCAGATGGGACTTTGCCATGGGAGGCAGTGATCCATTTATCATCCATCTTTCCTGGAGATGAATGGAGGTTATATCTACAGTGCAAGCTGTAGAGCAGTGGCAAGTTATTTAGGAATTATAGTCTTGCTCTGTCTCAGGTCTGGCCTGACACATACCTTAGGAACACCAAAAGACAGACAAAAGGCTTACAAATTAAATCATTTGGCATCATATTCCTAAAAACAAACTTGCCAATGATGACATCAGTGTAGGGATTATTATATTAATCCTGAGATTATGAGCACCTGTCCTGCCCGACAAGGACATCACTGAGAATTTGGTGCTCCCAATTTGATAGTGGCCTCACTACCCATTAACTTGAAATTATTTAAGCCTCAGGAAGCCTTGTGATCATCCAGAGGCTTTCTGACTGTTTTGTTTCCATTGTTCCTTTTAGCTCAGAGTAGGACTTTAAAAACCAGTGTAATTAAAATGTTAGTTTCATTATTAAACCTTGCCTTTACAATAACACAGCACAAGGCAGGTTCCTATCTTGTTATAAACTGGTCAGGGAAGAGGGCTTGTAGCTAAAACTTGCCTCACGTATTTCTTCCTTGAACTCTGTGAAGTCCAAATCAGTCTGCACTGTAATATGGCAACTTCCAGCCACATCAAAGGCCATACTTTAAGGGCCAAACCCCCATTTTGGTAAAACCAATTAAGCCTTCATTATGTGATAATTACAGTCTTCACCCTGTTCATACATGGATAACTAGAAGCTGGATATTCCACCCAAGACAGCGATTTAAAAATGTGGTTTTCAGAAATTAAATTTGTTGTAATCAAACAGAATCATGCATCTCCAACATCAATCTCATACTAACCGAGAGCAGGAAGAACTGGTCCCTGGAGGACTCTCTCTGTCCTCTGATTCAGAGTGTTTACAGAAAACCACAGAGAAGATTATATGGGGCACTACTGCAAGGCAGCGCAGCCAGCTGGGTTTACAGAGGGAAAATCCTGTTTAACTGTTGTGATCTCATTCCAAGGGAGAGTCACCCACCCAGTGGATGGAGGGAATGTGGTGGATATAACTTTCTGTATTAAATGAGGCTTTTGATGCTGTGCCTCACAGCATCCTTCTGGACAAGGAACCCAGCTGTGGGAGGAGTGGGTTCATGGGATTCTGGGTGAAGAACCAGCTGGGACTTAGACTTGCAGTGAATACCTGGCTGGTGAGGGGTCACCAGTGATGTGACCACAGGGCTCAGTCCAAGGTCTGGCTCTGTTCACCATTATCACCAATGATCAGAGTTGAATGCCCCCTTCCAAGGCTGCTGCTCATCCCAGACTGGGAGGTGCTGTTGACCCTCTTGAGGGACAGGATGCCTTGCAGAGGGATGCAGAGAAATTGTAGCAAGGGGAACAAAATGTGGACATTTGTTCTGTGCTGGAAAGTGCTGTGGAGAGGGAAGTGCTGATCTCCTCTCACAGAATCACAGAGGGTGCCTTCAAAGATGCAGAGAAATTGGAGCCTGGGGAACAAAATAGGTGTGGAGGAGGGCAGAGCAGCCAGGGACAGGGAATGCCTGTCCTTGGAGGGGCAGCTGAGCTCTCTGGGTTCTCTGGTTGGGAGAAAAAGAGACTGAGGGGCCACTGCTCTTGGCATCTTCCTATGGAGGGGCTGTGGAGAGAAAGGTGCTGATTTCCTCACACAGAATCACAGAAGGGGCCTCCAAAGGCCTCCCTGGGATCCAGCGGCAGGGCAGGAGGGAGTGATTCAAAGCTGCACCAGGAGAGGTTCAGACTTAGCACAAGGAAGCATTTCTTTAGGGACAGAGTGGCCAAACACTGCAACAGGTTTCCTCAAGTGGTGGTCAATGCCCCAAACCTATCACTCTTTCAGAGGCATTTGGACATTGTCCCTAATAACCTGTTTTCACTTCTGTTCTGCCCTGAGGAGTCAGGCAGCTGCATCAGATGGTGTTTGTAGGTCCATTTTAAATGAAAAAGTCTTAATCTATTCTATTCTACCGAGTGAATGGCCTGGAACCTATGGAAAATCTCCATGAAAATCTCTCTGAGTACTTTGTCATTATGACTGTTAGCAAATGCTTCCTCATGGTATACCTAAAACTCATCTGCTGAGGTTTATGTCCTGCCCTTTTTACCACAGAAGTGGCAAAGAAATCCCTCTCTTCCTCTTAGCTACCCTTTACATATTCACAAGTAATTCTGTTGGCTGTGTTCTTGCTTCTAGGATCCTTAAGCTGTTTGAATAAACCAGGCCCTTTCAGTGTAAAGGGTCTGGAGAGAGAAAGAAAAATGTTCTCTGCTTGAGTAAAACTGATGACTGTCATTGTTTTGAGTGGATCTGTTTCCTATACCTCTTTGACTTTGTGGAGGATGCTGTCCTTGGGTAAGGCAGGCAGAGATGAAACACAGAAGATGTCTTGAATTTTGTGAGATCCTGCTGACTGAGGGCACAGATCCTACAGCCAGTCATATATAAAGAAAATATCTACATTTAGCTGTATAGGGCATTGAGAAACAGGAGCTTACCTTTTAGATTTTTGTTTTAGAGAGCTTTCAGAGGCCTTGCTGAGAAAATCTTTCTGCTCATTTTGCATCTTTCCTGTATTTTTCTATTAGAGACAGACTTTAGAACCAAAACTTCCTTGCCTTGATTATCTATGCCAGATGAGTGTCCAACATTTAATTCTTTGTCTGTGACCCCTTCATTCTTGGGCATTTTAAGACACTTCCTTCCCCCAGTCTCAGCTCCAGGCCACTGCACAGACACACACCCCCTCCCTTGCTCTGGACAGTTTGATATATAGAGCATTTAGTCCAATTTATGATTCTTTCCCTTGTCTCTGATGGACTGAAAATGGTAGATGTTCTGACATTAATTATGTTGTTTAATATTTCATATTCTGTGCTCTGACAAATCTACCCTTACATGTGGTTTTTCAGCTTTTCTAGCTCATCCCCTGTGCACAGATCACTTCAATCCTGGGATCAGCACACTTCTCCATCACTTTTTTAAAGGTACAATGATTGCAGATACACACTAAGGAAGGCACTGTTTTTTCAACCATTTTTGTAAATGCAAACATCTAGCATAACTGTATAGAACTCTTGCCTTAAACACAGGAAATTAAGAGATGCTGGTGCCTTTGGTCTGGATTTGCATCTTTGTAAAAGAGAAAAATTTACCTCTAGATGTCAAAAGGAGAACAAGAAAACACTTTTGGTGTGGCATTCAAGGGAATGAATTGAGGTAGAGCAACTGAGGTAAAGCAATTGAGGCAAAGCTGTGCCAGGAAAATAGCAGTTGATGTGGCAGCATTTTTATAAATACTTCCCTTAGCTGGAGTCTGCTGAACCTTACAAACGTGGGATCTTGTTCTGTCAGCAGTAAGTGTCCCACCATCACAGACTGCAGCACTTCACAGCAATGTGAGACTTTTCCCTAGCACTGCTTGGGTAGGAAGACCTAACAGTAATAAAATATTTTCAATTAAATTATAAACCCAGCAGAGACAAAGAACACTTCTCCTTTAAAGCCTTTCCCCTTTGAAAGGCTGCGAGAACTGGAGAACCATTTGGCTTTTCTGAGAAATGGCAGCAGAACATCCAACTGGATAAAGTGGGATTTTGTCCCAGGGTCAGAATTATGTACCCTGCTTCCCACTTTGCCTTCTGTGGAGATGAAGGCTTTTCCATGTGAGTCTCTCCTGGAGTCATTCATCACAGAGAGCTTCAAACAGCTGTGATGAATGCCCATCTGGAGATGACCTAGAACATAGAAGTTTCCTGCACTTTCTCATTGTCTGCCACAACTTCACAGGTTTTGTTGACTGACCTTGTGTTGCTCAGATACAGGCATGTCAGCAATGTTATTATGCTGCAAAATCTGATGTTATCACAGTTATTTCAGCCTTTTGGGGACCATCATCTGGGCAGGAGCTGACTGTGCCTCACACCTCTGTCCCTGAAATGCCTCAGCATTTTCTCTAGGGTAGTAAAGCTTGCAGAGGATGCACTTTTTTAACAGATGGTAATGTATGGACAGCATAGACTTCATCCATCACCACTTCCAGAGTCACCCCTACTCTTTGGAATGCTTTACTTGTTGGGTTTTTTTTGGAGCAAGCCTGTTGTCTGAGAGAATGTCAGCGGGGTAGGAGGAGTGTGAGAAAAAGCTGTCAGGCTGTCCTTCACTAAAGAGAGGTTTGGATTGAGCAAGGCTGAGGACAGCTGGTGTTTCCAGCTCTGCCAGGAGCTATGGGAGCATCTCTACACAAACTGAGACTGAAGGCCTCTTTTTTATCAGTAATTGCTCCATTTGTCAAGCCCAAGTATCAAGAGATACTTTCCTGAGCATGGTGTAAATAAAAATAAGAAGGACTGACAAATGACACCACACCAAAAGAATTGTAATGTCCTTCAGTTTTAGAAATTATCATTTACTAGCTGGAAAGGTTCCACACCATTCCCCAACTCATGTCTGAGATATCATCCATCAACTTCTACCTGCCACAATCATTTAGACATGATGGCCCAACAAGACAGAACATTTTTATAGAGTTTCTTTCCTCTTTCTTTTCTTTTTTTTTTTTTTGTCCTTAATTTGAAGAAATAAAAACTTATTTTCTTTATTTCTAATTTAAGTTCTGGCATAGGGGGTAGAGTGCAATCAGACAGCCATGAACCATACAAAAGGAGAAGCAAATCCGTGGCAAATGAGCCAGACAAAAATTTCTGCCCTTTCTTCCTAAGCACCCAAAGTGTTGCCAGAGAGAAAGGGGGATCTTTGCGGATTCAAAAGCTGCATATGTCTGTCCCAGGATTCAGCCTAAAAGTCATATTTTACTTTGCCTTTACTCTGTGGCAGAAAGGGAATGGCAAAACCAGACGTGATGAGTGATTTCAGGAGCCGAGTTCAGCCTGGTGCCACAGGTTTGTAAAGTGTGTGGGCACTTTTGATGGTTCCAGTGGATTTATTCACATGCTGCTCAGTGTGGATGTCTCTAAATGAACGCTCTGAGGAAATGGAACCACGATCTGCAGGTTTTCAGGCTGAGATTTGCAAAACTGCTGAACAACACACAAATCTGAGCATGACTCTGGATTGCAGGACTGCTAAATAAATGTGTCTCAGAAAACAGAGTTTCGGTGTGGAATGCAGAGCAGGGTGCACATAGGTACACCCCCGTCCTGCAGCAATGGCTACCATCTTTTAAACCTTCTCTGATCTCTGGATTCTGGTACAATTTAGAAATTAATAATAGATTTTTAATCTGGCCTTCCTGTTTGATGTTTTTATCAGAGTGAGAGACTTAGCATTGTCTACTCTCTTCTTATCCTATGGTTGTGGTGAAAGGGAAGAATATTCAGATTATTTGCATTTGAAAAGATGCAAGCAATTGGCAAGGAATTGGAGTTATTCTGTCTCACAAAAGATAGGATAAGGGTCATCCTCAAACCCACACAGAGCATATCTGCATTCATTAACAGATTTTCCAAAACAGTTATTAGTACTTTTTCAGTGTTCTCTGTTCCTCCTTTAAAGAAAAAAGGAGGTTGTTGAAAGGTCTGGAGTGAATATTCAAACATTAGAACATCAGGAATTTAAACATTAGAGTATTTATACATTAGAACTACACGAAATTCCCAGAAGCGCATTGGTGAGAGTGATAACTTTGCATTAATGCTCACTAGCAGCTGAATTCTTCACAAAGGCATACTGAGGAAACTCTAAGATGGAATGAATTAAAATGGAAATTGCAGACACAACCAGATTACAAAAGACAATGAGCTAGAAGCTCAGCTGGTACAAATCACTACAGCATCATTGAATTCAAAACCTAGCTCAGTGCTTGCTGGAGGACATCCCTGACCTGATTCCAAAGGATCTCACAGAATCTGTGCTGTGCCATTTTAATGGTGCCAGTGAAAATTATGGTCTTTCTGTAATCAACTTACTAATGACTACATAACATAATTACCAGATTGTGTGCAAACTCTACAGTTGGGGTTTTTTTTCCCCTTTTCATTATATTGTTTTTGTTTAGCTCAGATAACAAAAGTTTTTAAAAGGAGATATTGTTTTGTAGAAGGTACATTTTAAGTGCTGGGTTTATGATTACTTTTGAATAATATCAGCCTTATTCCCCTGCTCAGAACAAGAATATCCATTTCAAAACAGTGACATGGGGTCTTGTGACCAACACGGTGAAAGGTGAAATGACATTTTCAGGAGGTGAGCCCAGGCTGAGGACATGCAAATGTGTGAAAGGTTTAGGTCATGCTCTTCTCCTTCAAGCAAACATGGATCCTTTTCTTGTCCCAACAAGGCTGGTCCCTCAAATTGTGACATATGAATACTTTATTTCACTTCTCACAAATCTATGAAGAAAAAAGTAAATATTTTTTACTTCTCAGGTAGGGGAAATACCTGCATTCTGTGTGTAGAGAGAACAGACAATCCTTTCTTGCTGTGTTTCATTTTAAAAAAACGGCAAAGACTGACATTTTGGTAAGAAAACAATTAAGTTGAGAGTACAGAAGCAGTTTAAAGTGCTTGTCTCTTTAAATTGTTTCTCTAAGACTAACAAATGATGTTCAGATTAAAGCACTGATGATGAAGAGAGGTCACTAGTTTGTAAGCGTTTGTCCAAACTTTGCAGCAGCTACAGCTACAGAGAGTGCTGGAGGGTCATCTGGCAGTAAGCACTTACAGAGCAGGTCCCTTCCCACTCAGGTCAGTCAGGAAGAAGCTTATCCTGCTTTGTGCCAGGGAAACTAATAACCACACCCTGTGTCCTCAGTCCCTTTCGGAAAGAAGGAAAACCAGATCATTTACAAACAAGCCATTGAGCCCGAATGGAGCCTGAGTAGTGGAGAACAGCACAATAGGCAAAGTTCTCACTGCAGAAATAATTGCTCCTGTTTCTCTGATGCCAGCTGTAACAGCGCCCCACTGCCAGAAATTCTCGGTAGAAAAGTATCATTAGGGATCATTTTCTTCCTCTCTCTTTTTCATTTCAGTTTCCTTTTGTTATTTTTATTTTTATTTTTATTATTCCATTTCCATTTCCATTCTTGCTTCCTACAAGCATCTCCTGGACTGTTCCAGCAACAGCCAAGGTCACATTCACTGAGCATAATTTGTGCTTCCACTGAAACTGGACGATGGTTCCCCCTGCAGTGCTCTGTTCTCCCCTGCTGCTCTCATAGGCTGGAGAGTGTCCAAAGGAGGGACAGAAATGATCCAAGGGCTGGAGAACCTGTGCTGTGAGGGAAGACTGGAGCAGCTGAGTCTTTCCTCCCTGGAGAACATG
Organism: Rhipidura dahli; assembly: GCA_013399225.1. Taxonomy (NCBI): domain Eukaryota; kingdom Metazoa; phylum Chordata; class Aves; order Passeriformes; family Rhipiduridae; genus Rhipidura; species Rhipidura dahli. Next base: position 26,853 of record VXAC01005651.1, read on the forward strand.
ACATTCATCACATTATTCCAGGACTTACAGCAGAGATACAAAGGGAACAGAGCATCTCTGCTCACAAAGAGTCACGTGGAGAAGACAAGGAGCAATAGCACAGGTTACATTGGGAGGGGTTTTGTGTCAACATAGGGAAGCAATTCTTACAGTGGGAGCAAGCATTTGCTGGAACAACCTCCCCAGGGGTGTGGCAGAGGCCCCCTCGCTGTAGGTTTCCAAGATGCAGCTGGACAGGGTTCCAGGCAATCTCTCCGAGGCTCCCTCCTCTTCCCACAAAAAGCTGGACTCCCTGAGGCCCCTCCCAGCCTGTGTTTCGTGGGTGAATCCTTGGAGGAGAGGGCCACCTTCACCATTCTGTTTTCCAGGCTGTTTGTCAGTTCCCTCAGTGCCCAGCTGTGCTCACGCCCAGGCAAATCCAGTGCTGGGCAGAGACGGGAGCGAGTACCTGGATGCAGGAGAAGCACTCAGAGCCTCCTCTTCTGTCACACCTGTTGGTAACTGCTGGCTGCTGGCACGTCCCAGCAGTGCCCATATTTCAGTTGTGACTTGTCCTTTGACCTATGGTGAGTCATTCTGACATTCCAGGGAAACCTCCCACCCCAGATCCAGGTGCTGCTTTATGACTTAGATGCTCTTCCACAGGTTTTTGGTGTCTGTTATGGTTAAGCTGCACTGGATTCAGTATAACTGACACAGCTGCAGTCAGAATTATAGTCAGCTCCCCAAAAAAGAGCATCAGGGAATTCCCAATATTTCATAGTTTGGATGAAGTTTTGCTGATACCTGTTGGACTTTGGTATATTTGGTTGACAAGTAAGGAAACTTCTCTTGGAAAGTCAGACTTCCACCAGATAAGCTGTGAGGAAAAATAAAGCAGAATATTGGTCATTGGTGCTGCCTTTTTAATGAAGAATGGAAGCCTTAATGTTTGCCAGCAATCAGCATGCTGTTCTCAGACACCTATTTTTATTTGTAACCAGTATTTATTTGTGTTTTCCTTCAGCTGCTACATAGAACTCAGAGTGCAGTGAAAGCAAGATGGACCTCAAAATTAGCTGTAGTCTTGTGTAGATGGTATGATTACAAAACCTTCTGGGGCAAATTACAGAAACATTACTCAGTCTCTGTGATTATTTCCTGTTACAGCAGAGTCAAGGCTTGCTTATGGAAGGCATTTACCATAAACACTGGTATCCTTGACAACACCAGGATGCAACAAAGGGCTTTGTAATGAACTGCTTTTCAAAAATGTATTCCTGAACTTGGATGTTTGTACAATAATAAAATTGTACTGGGCCATTTTTGGAAAATACTTTAGGTGCTGTCACCTTAAAATATAACATTGTGGGACATATTAAAATGTCTCAGCTTGCTACCAGGCATACAGCATGAAATATCAGGCTGAAGTGGTGTGAAAACTCCTCTGGTTTTTGCTCAGTTTGGTTATATTTTCTGCAATTTGGCCAAAATTGTGCCTGAACAGTCACAGAATCATAGGATCATTAGGGTTGGAAAAGACCTCCAAGACTGAGTTCAGCTTTCCAGGCCTACCATTAATTAGAGCAGTTGACTCCAACACGACACGGATCCACACTCTGCCCACCTTTTCCAGGTGTGTCCCTTGCACACGGACACATCTCCACTGAGGTGAGGTGAGCACAGAGTTACTGATCAGCACTGACACGTGAGGGTGTGCAAATACAACCCCTGAGACCCCACAGAATTGCTGTGCCACCGTTTAATGTGCTTTGGGGTCAGCCCTCCAGCCAACAAGTTCATAACACAGCAAGAGAGGAGCTGATCTTGGCTTTGGTTGGAGAATCCCCATGCAGGGGGAGTTGGGGCAAACGCTCCAGTTCAGGGCATTGGTGGCAGATGTGGCTTGAGGTGCAGCCACCAGTTCCTGTGCTTGCATTTCTCTGGAGGGCAGAACAAAGAGTCAGCCCTCATCCCATTTCAGTCTCGGGACACTGTGTGGGTTGCCTTCTCAGCATTTTGTCTGATGAAAACCCAACCGTCACATGGCACCCTTGGATTTGGTCCATGGAAGCAGCATGTGGCAGAAAGCTGAGGATCTCTTGGAGAACATTCCCAGTGCTGCACTCAGCTCTTCCCAGGAAGTGCCAGGAGAAATGAGTGCTGCTTGCAAGGTCAAAAATAGCCAAGCTGTCCCCCAAACCCAGCCAGAGCCAGGTTCCTGGAGGTGAAGAGCTCCAAGTCCACAGATATGTGCCGGCAGACAGATGATAGAAAAACAAGCCTGACCACTGATGGGGGAGAGAAAATGCCTGGCTTCTTACAAAAGGGAAGTAATACTGAGATGAAAGAGATAAAGGAAAATCTGGCCAATTTGTTCTTCAGATTCATGAACCATTCAGATACTCCCTTGAGAGAGTCATGTTCTTTCATAGTATGAAAGGGCTGCACACTCAGCTGTGCTGTAAATAGGAGCAAAGTGCTTCTTGTCCATAAATTTGAAGTAACATAGAGATACAAAAGACTGAAACCAGCACTTTTTGCATATTTCTAGTGCCTCTGCCATCTGAACATCCAGTGTTCTCCATTGCACAGCCTACACATTTCCAGTTCCTGTAGGACATGATTTTCTGTTCATAACCACCAGAACAATTATGAGGGTGCCTATTTGTTAATTACACATTTTATGTTGGTTTAAACAATTTCTGGATTCATGGGAGCTGAATTAATGTTGCTACTCAACTGCTGGGACAAGGAAATGATAAGCTTGGGTTTGAGGTTGCCATGAGCAGTTGGCAATGATGTGTGTACATGTGTTGCACTTCCCCCACCAGTCTGCAACCCCACAAACCATCCAAAATGGTGCACTAAATGATGTTTACATGATGCCTTTGAATAGGGCAGGGTGCAGTCAGAAAAAGATGAATGAAACTCAGATGTGTTTTACTTGGACTTTAGATGTGATATGATCTAAAATGCAGAAAACTAATTTTTTTTTTTTTTTTTTGTTCAGAGTGGTTATATATTTTGGTCTCAAAGAGCAGATTAGGTTAAAATAAAAAGATTGGTAAACATTGTTGATAAATGTTAAGAAGATTTGGGAAATGTCTTTTGTTTTGCAATAAATGGAGTGGAAGTCAAATTTCAGTGCAAACAACAGGAGTAGAAAATAATAGATATTAATTGACTTCATTTGGGAATGCATTCTATAATTATGGCATTGATTCAAAATTTAGTGCCAACCTCTTATTTCAGTATGCTTGTTATAAAATGTCTAAATCAAATAAATCACCATTAAACCCTTAAACTCATTGCTATCAAAAAGAAAAAGGAAGTGCCTGATAAATGCCAAGCATTTGGGTTGTGAGTGTGTGCAGGAACTGTAAGAATACACGGTGATGGCGTTACCCCTGGAGCACTTGTGCCAATCACACACCCCAGGGGTGAATTGATGCTGAAGAGCCCCTGTCGAGCAGTGACAACTGAGCACAGAAACACAGTGAGAACTGAGCACCTCTCTGTGCTGTGCTGGCCCTTCAAACACTTTCCCAGGTCCCACAGCTCGCAGCCACAGCCTGGGGCTCACAGGGAACCATCGGGGTGCTGGGTCTCTAGCTGGGAGTATTGGTGGGGGTTTCCTCCTCTTCCTCGGGATGGGGAACACACTGATGCTGGTAACCCCTTCCTACCTGGCCTTGGGTCCACCTGAGTTTGTTTTTAAAGGTTTTCTCCTCAAAGTCTGCCCACAAGCTCCTTTTTACCCCCTTGGTTCCCAGGTCTGCAGTTTTCCGGGGGGTTCTGTTGTCTCCAGAACTGTCCATCTGTACCCGATGAAGCTGAGGGACCCTGCAGTGACCTGTGCCCAGGCTGGCCTCTGTCCCTGTGCTGTCCCTGCACTCTGCCCCCAGCCACGGGGCTTCACCCCACCCAAAACCACTCCTGGCACTGTGAGCAGAAGAGAAGCTGCACCGAAGCAGGACATGCTCTCCTGCTTGTGAGAGAGCTGCCCCAGGGCTGGAGTGGCCTGGGCTGGACAGAGCCCAGGGGAGCCCAGAGACACTGCAGTGTCTGGCCAAAGCAGAAATCATGACCCTGGTATCACCAGTGTGTCCCATATCCTGGCTCAGAACACAGAAGGTTCAGGAGAGGGACAGCGCAAGGCTGAGGGGACGTGGGAGTCACCAGCCTGCTGCTGAGGGAGAACCTGCTTTTCCTGTGCACTCGGAATGGGTGTGGAGGATCCCCCAAGCCACCCTCAGAATGGGCTTTGCTGTGGCTTTTGCTTGTGCTGCTGCAGATTTTGGAGACAATTGTGTATAAAAATGTGCCATAGAACCAGATTTGGGGCTGACATGCTCTGCATTTCCAGGATGGCCCAGTGGCAGGGTAAGGTGGCATCAGTGGACTCTGCTTCAAGCTGTGATTCTATGAATACTTCAGAAAGAGTGACTAAACCTTCATCCCTACTATGCTTCTTGTGACATTTACATCTCTGCTTTGGAAAACTTCAGAAATCTTAATCAGCTTTGACCCTGTAAAATGTTAGTAATACCAGAAAAAGTCATCATATTTTGCATGCAAAAATACATAATTTTTGACATTTGGGAACTGGAAGAAATTTGTTTCTATGGCTGATGACACGCAAAGAGGGCAGATTGGTGCCCTGGAGCCTCTGTCTGCTACTGTTGACTGAAAAATAGCTTTTGAAGTAGCACCCTATGGACCTGGATGGCCAAAATGGAGGTCCAGGAGGCTAGACAGGTGCTTACTACCAAATCTTTCACCTTTTGTGCCAAATAAAAATTATAAATTCTTACAACTATAAAAGAAAACTATAAAGGAGAGGTGTTGTACTCTGTGTGTGTGTATATGTGCATCATACCTCGAACATAGCACATTATAATAACACACTCTGAACATCCATTCTTTTTTATGACCATTACCCATGAGGAAATGCCATGTAAAACTTAATTCTTTGTTCATAAGTACCTCACCTACTGACAACAATTAGAATTGCTCACAGGGCCTCAGTTGCAAATGCAAAACATTCAAAACTCAAACTAATTGGTTGTATTAGAAAACACACTTTGCTTTTCTCAAGAGGCTGATTGTGAGCTATTTTATGAGCTGTTCATGAAAATATCCTGGGGCTGTTTGCATCAAGCACTGGGATTTTGTTAGCAGTAAAAGGGGGAGAGTGTACCATGAGTGGGAAAATAATTCCCTTGCGAAGTATGTGCTCGGAGGATAGTTAAGTCAAAGGAACATATTTTTTTATTCCATGGGCTGAAGAACTTCCCATCATCTGCTTTATCAGAAAAAAAGAGGGTTGAGTCTTTAGCCTCCTTCAGAGTCCTGAGTGACTAAAGCTGAAGGGATTTCCCCCAAAAAAACAGGAGTGTTTTGAGGAGTGTGGCAATACACATCTGCAGAGCTGACCACTGGCCAAGGGAGGGTCCTGCTGCCCAGAGCCACAGCCCACGGTGTCCCCGAGGATTTGCCACATCCCCTGTCTTCTCTGGTAGTGCTGCCAACAGACCCTGAGCACAGCAGAAGGGATTCCAGGGGTTTGTCAGCACGGGGAGGCAGAGCATGGGCTCCTACTGATATTTCCACTCCAGGGGTAGCACTTCAGGCCAGCAATGACAAATTCTGCAGCTCTGGCTTCAGAGTTGCTGTTGGCAGTGCTGTGACAGCCTCTGCCATGGAGAAAGAGCATCTGCAGGGGCAGGACGGCGTAGAGATGCCTCTCAGAGAACAGAAAGAACACCTTCAAAGAGCATCTGGCAGAGTTAATGAAGGGGTGGTAAATTACTTTGAAGGGGACAGATTATAAAAACCTCTGTGTGTGTAGAGACAATAGGAGTGAAGAGGGACGGGGGAGGGGGAAACAGGAAAGGGTAGGGGAAAAGGGAAAAGAAAGGGAAAGGGAAAGGGAAAGGGAAAGGGAAAGGGAAAGGGAAAGGAAGAGAGGGAGAGGATAGAAATTCTGTTTTTATCTAAAGGACATTTTCTGAAAACATACATGTTTGCTACAATAAGTAGCCCTTTCCCGCATGCTTTAGCTTTCTAGCTCTTGATATTAACTAAACCCAGTGAGTTTTAAAAGAGATAGGAAAAAACTAGTAAAAAGTTTTCCTTCAAGACTGAATATCTGCTGAACACCAAGTGCTATGGTTAATGGGTTTTGAACATTCACAGGAACGATCAAAGCATTAAAGTAATTAAACAGAGCTCTTAGAATCCAGCATAAGTTGCACTGTTAAGGACATTAAATAGAGATTCACATTGTGCTGTGGGTTTTCATAGTCTTGAAAACAGAAGCTTAATAACACTATTTCCTGCACACATAATAACATAGAAAATGACAGCCCATGCCTTTTTGTCCTGATAAGTATTTGCTGCAGCAGCCACATTTCTTGTAAGTAAAGATGTGTTCAAAGGCCTTTTTTCCCTTTTTCTGCTGAAACTATCTCATATCAAAAAAAATGGATTAGTCACATATGTAGTCTTTTCTTCTTGTCAAGCAACAAGCTCGAATCTCCAGGCAAATACAAAAGAATACAAGATTTCAGAAGTCTGGAAGTTACAGTGTTTAAGAATCTGACTTGAATTCAGTTTTGGCTTCTAAAGAATTTAAAATCTGAGAATAACACAGCCTCACCTTTCCTTAGTGATATGTGAAAGGCCACAAGAAAGAGAATCTGACTTATTCTGTTGGTGCTTGCTGAAATCAACATGTACAAGGAAATTATTGTTATTAGGGAAAGAACAGTTTAAATTACATGGGGGTCTCTTGCCTTGGTGAACTCTTAGCCCTCTGTGATACACTTCACCTTTATATAGACTTCAGGTGGCTGCTTGTTTTCTTTTTCTTCCTCCAGAACACAGAGAGATCAATATTCTTTCTAAAAACAGAACTTCTACTTTCAATCAAAGCCAAAGGAAAGCTCTGCAAGCTTCTTCCTAGTTACAGATAAAATGCTCTGGTGACCTTATCACACCCCATTCTCAAACTTCTGGCACCAGATTCTACTCAGGATCACCAGACTTCTTTGTTTGCAAGAGGGAACAAATCAAACCTCAAGAACTGGTCCTGCCTTTAAAACCAGTGTTCCTCCAGTGAAACCCCTTTTCCTGTGGTCTGAAATCTTCACTGTTTATTAAAATAAAATACTTCTTTTTGATTAGGTTTACACCGGTTCAATATGTATTATGAACTTTTATGCCTTTTAATCTATATATGTTTAATAGCACTATCTGCTTATTACAGCATTCCAGGAATCCCTTTTGACTCTTCTCTCCATATTCCTGCAGAAGGTCAGGCCGCTCTGGGTTTTACACCAATAAAAGTCCCGATTGTTCACATCCTAGGCATGATGGGCAAGCACAACTTCTCTGCTGACGCAGAGATTGAAGACAAACCCCTCTATTGTCACTGGAAAACAAAAGAAAGGAGGAAGTTTCTACCTATTGGAAAGTCTCTGTTTACCCTGAAGGACTCTGCCTCTCTCAGCAGCAGCTTGGCAGCCCGGAGGCCAAGCAGGACAAGAGAAGGAGGGATGGCTGGTTTGCCTGACAATTTAACACCCCTTTTAAACAAGAGCTGGGTGTGGCAGGAGCATCTCTGCAATGGCAAGGCCGTGCTGAGGATGAAGAGCTATGCCACCTGTGCTTGGTTTGCATCAATGAATGGCACGGTGGGTTTTCATCCTGCAGAGGTGACCTCTGTGTAACAGTCTGTCCCTCCTTCGGGGAGGTTTATCCCCACAGGGACAGTGTTGCTCTTGCCAGCAGACCACAGTTTGTCCTCTTGCCAAAAAACCCAGGCAAAAATTACTTCATAAATTAACATTTTCCTTTTGCCCTCAAACCAAAGATTTGGATGGAATGGTATAATAGAAACAAATTTGCTTCCCTGTTGTCTGTCAGGACAGGTGTAAATCCTACCACATCCAGAGAGCAAGGCATTGATTTTGCCTCCACTAAGGAAGTGACTTTCAGCTTTTGTAATGCAGAGGGACTTGCAGAAGCACATTAAGTAAATTCTGTGCTGGAAGAGTGAAGTTCCATCACTCTAAATCAGTGTGATGTGTGGAGGGCTTTACACCAGGTTTGCGTCTAAACTGGTACTACAGAAGTACATAAGGAACGGTACATAGACCTAAGTTTAAAAGTCCTTTCCAACCCAAAAGGCTAATGAGAAATGTTGATATTTCTGCTCTCCTTCATTGTTTACAATGTAGCAATGTATTTTATGAGACTTTGGAATTGCAGCACTGAATTGTGGCCAGATTAAGTCATATGAGTCATTGTTGTACATTTATAATTGTGGGGTCAATGTCAGTGTTCCTGCCTCTAGTAATACAAAAATCTCTTTCAAGATACTTCTTAAGAGAAATATTTTTTGCTTTTCTTAACTGCAAAGCCTCCTCCAAGATGTACAGCAAACAGATTACATAGATTGTCTTTTCACAGTAACAGAACACTCCCCCTTTAATCTGCCTGAATTGTACAATTCTCTTCTGTATCAAGGAATTTCATTTAGTATCTGCTGTGAGTAAGTGCTTTCTATGCCAGAGGGTTGATAAAGGACAAACCTGAATTAACAAGAGTGGTATTTGTTAGAGCTACCATTACCGGTCACACACTTTGAACAACCCATAC
>VXAC01005654.1:0-36262 GCA_013399225.1 Rhipidura dahli
GCGCGGCGCGTGGGGCTGCCCCTCGGCGGGGCCGAGCTCTGTGCGCGCACACGGAGCCCAGAACGCTCCCGGCCGGAAGCGACCCACAAGGGTCACCCGAGTCCAGCTCCTGGCCCCCGAGTCACACCACGTGCCTGACTGAGCGCGTTGTCCAAACGCTTCTTGAACTCTGTCAGGATGGTGCTGTGACCACCTCCCCGGGGAGCCTGCCCCAGTGCCCAGCCACCCTCTGGGTGAAAAAACTTTTCCTGATATCCAACTTAAACTTCCCTGACACAGCTTCGTGCCGTTACCCTCAACACGTGGGGCTGCCTGCCCCTGTGCACCTACCGGGAGCCACAGCAGCACAGGAAGAGATCCATCCCTGCCCTGGGCTTCGAGAAGGTGAAAAGCGCAACTGTGCCAGCGTGCCTGGTCCAAGCTCCTGCCTTATGGAACACAAGCACAGCCGGCCCGAGATGCCGATCATCCTCTGCTTCACATCGTCTGCAAGAAGTACTTGCTGCTTGGCTTCCTAGCACGCAAAACTCCGGGTCAGCCCCTTCTGAAGGGCCCTGTGCAGGTGGGTTCTCTGCTGCGGGTGTGCTGGATCTCAGCTGATGGACGTGTCAGAGAAGTGCCGATCCCCACGTCAATTGTCATCCCAGGAAACGCTGTAAAAGTTTTGCCATGATGAGAGTTATCATCTCAGATCTCTGTTAAAAACAAAATGAACTGCCCGCGTCACTGAAGCATAGAAAAAACACGATCCAGTATGTCCAAATGAGTGTTCACAAAGCATAGGAATAACAGGGGCTTTCTTTTCCTTTAATGGCATTATTTCTACCATTTTGTTTTCCCTACAATGGTGATGTGGGCCATGAGGGTAGACCTGAGCCTCCTCTGCAGTAGCAGACGAAGACTACATTTTCTGAGGCTGAAAGTCAATTATTGTCAGTTAAGAAAAAGGAATTGGTCATAGTTTGCAGTTCACCCAAGACATGCTTTACAACAAGCTCCCAATAGGGTTAGAAGACAGCAAAAAAAATTACATCCATAAGGAAAAGGTATATGAACAATATACAGTTACATTAGGAATAATGTAAGACTTTAGAACAGGCAGGTCCTTGAGCAGGTAAGAATGTGCTTGCTATACAGCCAGCTGATTATGTAAGTGCAGCTTTTACCAGATTACATCACTGCCTCAGTTCAAAAATTATTACATGAACCCTTGTGTTTTTATTCCATGCTTTTATACTCCCCAGTAAATTATCTCAGGCTATGTATACTGTATGTACAATCACATTCTGCTTATTCACCTGCTGCAGGGAGGCACCAGAGGAGGGAGAAGCTCCAGGGCAACTGGGTTCACCCAAATATGGATATTTTCATGGGACACTAGCTGCATGGTCCCCTCAGCAAAGCACAAGTCTCTACTTGCATTTACACATAATATTGAAAATTTTGGCCTAGTTTTATTGTTTGACATCACTTTTTTAATACCTTACATCAGTATTTACATTCAAACTGGAAAGATATGAAAACTGTAACGAAAAAAAGAGAGCACTAGTATCTGAAGGGAAGGTGTCAAGAGGATGGAGCCAGGATCTTCTCAGTGGTGCTGGTCAATAAGATGAGAGGCAAAAGGAGAAGCTGAAATGCAGCAACGCCCAACTGGACATGAGGATGATCTTTACTGTGAGCGTGACTGAGTTTTGGAAGAGAATTCCCGGAGATGTGGTGGAGTCTCCTTTCCTGGAGTTACTCAAAAGCCATCTGGAAACAATCCTGAGTAACGTGCTGCAGGGGTCCCTGCTTGAGAAAGGAGTTTGGACTAGAAGACATCCAGTGGTCCCTTCTAACCTTAACCATTCTGTGAACTCTGCTGCATACCAAAGATTTGTGAAATAACTTCTCTCCCTTTCCTCCTAAGCAAGTAGCAAAAATAAAGTCAGGCTTGGTTCCCCTCTGTTGCACATTTATGTGTTTGCTCTGATGTGTTAATGATGCCTACAACTACTCAGGTAGGAACAATGCAAGAAAACTGTTCTTATTATGTCCTAGAGGAGGTCACCGTGTTTTCAATTGACAGTCACAAGCAGACCCTGCAGATTTTTTTTTTTTTTTTTTGGTACACATGAAGAGCTTTGGAAGTAAAGGGGACCAAGAGCAGAAGGGAGGTATGCTGACCACAATCACCACAGGCACTGTGTTAGGTATATTAGATGCACAGAGATACACACCACAACATCGTGTTGCTGCATTAGAACAATATCCTGAGGCACCTGACGTCAGTTCCTGCTGCACACATAAAGCAAACAGTCACATGGCATCACCGGGGTGTTTTCTTTGCCTCTACAGAGGAGATTCTGTTTGCCTGCACCGGTTGAGGGGTCGGCAGCCACCTACAGAGGCGCATCAAAGGAGGCCCCCCACAGCTGCAAAGGGAAACTGTCTGGGATTACACACAGACACTGCCAGCTGGGTGCATAAAGAACTTGATGAGAAATGGCCTAATGCAAGCCTGTTTCCAAGTGAAGCTAAGGCTCCTCACGAATGGAAAGGACTGGGGGGGGAAAAGAAAAAAAAATGCTAATCTTCTCTCTGCACATGAAGTTTTTTGCTTTCAGTCTGATTTGATTCTGACTGACATATTTCTACTAGCAGTCTTTTTGCCTCTTCTGTTTTGAAACGGGTACTGCACACAAAATATAAAATTTTGCTTCTGTAAGAAAAGGAGGATATCTAATGGATCAAGATTATACACAATTACTACTGAATATTTTAAAAAAGAGAACATACGTCACCATTGCTAAATAAATTGTAGATATTCAAAAATTAAATTGTGGAACTAAAATATCTAGAATAATTAAATGATACATGAGTTTGGATAAAAACAAAGACCTTAGTCTGTGCATGCCTGTAAGCACATTTGTAATGCTGCAACTCAGTATACACTCCTGTCTCAGTTACTGAAGCTATTAACATGCATAAAGTTAAGCAGGTCTATAAGACACTGGAGCAGTGTGGAACTTATTCTCTCATTATTTTGAGGGGGTCCTAGAGAACTGCAGCTTTGAGTACTGAGAATTTCCTTGATCCTTTCATTAGTGCAGAGAGTTACCTTCATCTTCTAACATAACCCCAAATTCAGACAGAAGTCATAAGTTGTTGTATCATCACCTAAATTTTAAGCTGCAACCCAGGGAGAAAACTGGAGTAATTGCAATTCTTCATCTAACAGGGAATATACTGTATCAGATTTACTGAACATGAAATGCCTTATGCACAAAAGCCCGTGCCTGAAGAACTCAAAGATAGAAAAACTCTTTGAAGTATCTGTTATATATTCTGTAAACAGCCTTTTCTTCTATCAGCATTCTGCTCAACACACTGCAAGAGACAGAAATTCAGCTTTAGAGTCAGACTAGTCAGTATCTCCCTACATCTCTCTGCTATGTACCTACACAAAAACCTTGACTGTGAGGAAAGACCCCTCCACCAGACTCACCTAAGACAGTCAAGAGTTGGACAGGTTTTCAGGCACCCCAGAGAAACCCCAAAGCTGAGCCACAGACACTGGGAAGCCAGGACAGGGTCCAAGCTACCAGCTCCCTACCCATCTGGGGTGCCGTAATTTCAACCCGAAGCCCAGCTGCCCAGGATTTGGGGTACATTGTGGCTCTTCAGAGAAGGCAAGAACACCCTTCCCCCTCTGAGGCTCCTCAGGGTTGGCCCTACCACATAAACACATGCTTCAGAACTGACTTGATCCTTAAATTGGCCTCCTGGCTTCAGGGGTGGCTTGAAGCCCTTGCATGCCACGTGGTCTCTCTTTCTCCAGGAACATGAACCTCCTAGCCATCATCATTCAACTTCCCTAGCCTTCAGGTCTCCTCAGGAAAGGCCTGAACCTCCCTGGCCTTAGAAGCTTCTGAGAGGCAACTCAAGCACCACTAGTCCATTCTTAGAGGAGCTTGAGCTCATCCTCTACCTGGCTTCAGGGTTGGTGTCCCCAAGCCAGGTAGAGGATGGTGAATCCCCAAGCCAGGTTGCCTTGTTCTATGATCCCCTTGGCCCCCAGGGACAACCTGACCCTCTGCAACCACATGGTTTAAGAGGAGGGTTCAGGGAAATTTCGATTGTCCCACTCTTGCTCAACCCCACTGACAGCTTCAGCATTCCAGTTTCCTGCTGCTGGTCACACACCCCCACAACCATTCCACATGCACCATCCATTCAGTCCCTACAACTCTTTGGGGGCAGCATGAATTGGCCCCAGCCATCCCAGAGGAGCCTCAAAGCCTAGGCAGGGGTGACTCAGGGAGCCCTCACCTCCAGGGGTCAGTCCTGTAGGGTCTGAACAGGGTGGGCAGATGTGGGAGCCCATACCATATCAAGGTCCACCAACAGTCCCAGACTGCTGAAGGCAGGGTGATGACTTGGGTGAAGATCTGTCCTGGAACTCCTGTCAGAGTCAGCCCAGCAAGAGGCAGGGCTGAAGACAAAGCCATGACAGTAGACCATAGTCCAGCTAGGAGACAGGAACAGAGACTGGAGACAAATATACCTCCACCAATATAGCTTGGAGCAAGGCTGGAGGCTCAGGACTGAGCTTAAATGGACATCCCAGGACATGGGCAGAGGATGTGGGTGGAGGCCCCTGGTCAGGGACATTAAAGGCTGTGGATGCATTCAGTGCCCCAACACCCTGTCAAAATTGCTCACTGCCACACAGGGCTGGATGGGGAAACATGCAGAAAGGAGTTCACACATTAGCAGAGTGAGAATCCCTTTGTCTTGGGGACCATGTCTGGCTTCCTCCACTCTGCTGATTTGGATCAAACACAACTTTCAACTGTTTCACATCCTCAGGATGTTAGAAGCCCATTGACAGAATCATAACATAAAAACTAGGACTTAAGCACTGCCTGCTCCAGACCTAGCTGGAGTCTGCACAGGGCCTGCAGCAGTGGGGGTGGGCAAAGACTGGGAAGCAGAGCACCTATCAGATCATTCCAAGCAGCTTGTGAGTTGCAGCCCTAAATGGCACATTTTGGGAAGGTATCGCACTTGGATGTGATGAAGTGATACTGCTAAATGAAATTTCTTACAAGATTAGCACAGGAATCTCAACTGCTTTGACACCAAGAAGTGATGTCTCTGTGGGAATTGTGTTTTTCCTTTGATTTCATGGACTGAAGGGTTCTGCAAGACTGCATCAAAGTAGCAGAGATCCGGAGAGTTCTTTAAGGAGGAAAGGGATGAAAATCTGAACTTCACAGAGAGAAGGCAAAAAGCATCAAAAAATGGATTCCAGTGTAGCTTGGAAGTAAATTGCACCTTAATGAAATACTGAAACTCATAGGCTGTGGAGAACTCAGGCTGTGCCAATGTAAAGGTCCTACTTCCTCTTCAGAAGCCTTGGAACAGGGGTGTTACAGAACCAGGATAAGCATGATGGCTCTACAAGTCTGAGCAAATATGAATTCACAGTGTTATTCACCCCATTGTACAGAAATTAGCACTGGCTTGAAACCTTGCTGAACAACTCCTGGAACTGTAATACCTGTAGAACCAAGGAGAAGTTAACACAACCACATGATTACTAGGATTGCTGTTTAGCACCTGCACGATGCCTCTAGAGGTTCTGTGTGATGGGTGGGTCATCTGTCCAGGAACCAGGGAAGTGACTTTTAGAACCAGAAAAGTCCAGAGCACTCACTGTGTATGAAATGCATTAAAGAACTCTAGTACATGGACAAAAGTTTTGCCGAGTTGCTTCTCTGTGGTGTTGTTCACATTGAGTGACAATGGGCTTGCCTAATAGTCTGAAATTTACTGCCTGCTTGTAATGTGAATACAGTTTTAAACAGCTATGGATCCTTTCTAAGGCATTAGTAGTAACCACAAAGATTAAAAACAAATTTGTAATTCATTTGGTTGAAAAAAAACCCAACATGTTGTCAGGACTAACAAAGATTTGTGCAATGGCTGTCGGGGCTGTCAAGCCCTAACAGAGTCCTGGTGAATTCCTGCTGTAGTATTTATTGCCTGAAGGTTCGCTGCTCAGTAAACAGAATGGTACATTTAAATTTAAGATTGCTTTTAGAATTTACTACTCCTGGGCATGGACAGGGCAAAGGAGATGATTAAATTCCTTAAAAGAGGCAATAAATGCAACAGGGCTAAATCATTTGTTTGGATTCCAGACATGGCATGAAAGCTTGGAGCAAGAGAGGCAGGTCAGTTTGATTGAAGGGAAAAGAAGCTTTCTTCTCGGGTACACAGTGCAACCATACCCCTGACTACAGAGATGGAAATGAAACACCAAAGGAGGGAGCAGGCATGAGAGAAAGTATTTGCTCAGCTCTGTTCTGATAGTGGCAGCCAGAACTGGCAATTGAAACAGTCTCCAGTGGGTTACAACTTGTCTTGCTGTTGCAGCAAAGACCTAAGTTCTTACCCATCTCCTCTAATTTCTGATGGATGCACTGAAAATTTCAAACTTGTAAAAAGGAGTTCCAGAAGGCTGAATCTCAGTGTCAAGCAGGATATTCATTTAGCCAGAGCTCTCCGACACAAAAGGGTCTCTATTGTGTGGATTTTCCCATCCCATTTTCCTACGAACGATTAGTATCTTCTCTGTGTGGCACAACATATGACACATGGGTGATAATCCTCATATTAAGCATGAGGATTCTCCTGGCAGGTCCTTACTTTGCCTGTGAAGGCTATTTAAGCCCCATAAGTCTTTACAACTTTTCTCTGGTATGAGTTTTCCAATGCCCACAGTCTCGTATTCCTCCTTGGATGCAGTGATGACAAGGGAGGACAATGCATTCACCATATGGTGCTAAGAAGTGCTGGATTTTGGTAGTTCAAAGGGTGGTGGAGTTAACAAAGACCAGATTTTGAAGTATTAATTTCAGGAACTCCTGAGCACAAATAAGATGTTAAACACTGAGGGAGGAGCACTACAATCGCTGCTTTCTCTCTGCCTTTTATACGAAAAAGAGAGTTCTCCATTCAATCCAAGATCCAGATTCCTGACTGGGGAAGGCTGGGATGGGGCCCTAATTGTCCTGCTCAGCCTCACTGCACCCATATCATCAGCTCAATCACCCCATTTCAGCTCAGGTCTGGGTCATTAGGCCTGCTCCGAGCTGCCTGTTCCTGAATTATTGTTCAGATTTTCTGGGCTGACCTTGGACCCAACTCAGGACCTTGTCTCTGCCTGGTGATAGTTGGACTGTCAGTGAGACCTGTTTCTGTCACAACCCCCCTGGACTGCAGTGGGACTGCTTCACCAGGGTTGTCTCCACCCTCGGCTTCTGGCTTACATGATCTCTGAAGACTCACCCCATTTTTCACGCCTCCTCTCCTGAAGCCTCATCCATCCACACCCTCTACCCATGTGCAGGAGCCCCATTTCAGCTTGCTGGACTGTTGATGAGACCTGTTGCTATCAAAACTGCTGCTCTGTTCACCCTTCCCAGACATGTTGGTACTGTGCCCCAAGAGTGAGGGCACTGCCCGGTCTGTGCTGTGGTCACGCTCAGCTCACCTTCCCTCGTGAAGCAGCCTTGAGATTGCTCCTCTCTGACAGTCTGTGGGGATTGTAGGGAAGGGGAATTCTGGAAGGGCTGGCTGGGAAAGAGAGGGAGACAGGAGGACTCCGGGGAATGTGTCATTCCCCAGCTGCTGCCACTAATTCTCATATTTCTGGCAGCTGATCTCGGCTGTGTCAGAGGAGATCACAACAAATGTGCTGTTTCTCCAGCACTTCAGGAGGGGCAGTGATAGTTCCCACTCTTTGGACCTAGGTATACTCTCTTCCTATCCATCTCATTCCTGCTAGGAGCTACCTACTTTAAAAAGATCTCTGTGGCGTGGATCAGCCTCCTTTAGAGCTGAAGGAAGATCTTTTTATTCCCTTGTAAAATGTCCAAATTGTGGTAACTACTGCCTTGCAAGCAGACAGGATACCTCTATCCTCCTACCATGCCTCTGGAACAGCCTTATTTCTCCTCTTTTTTGGTGTTATTTTGGGGGGAGTTTTTATATAAGTATGTTAACAAGCCCACATGAAGCCAGATGTCACTTCCACAGCTGCACCTTGTAAAGTAGGCTCCAGTGAGACTTTATCTCATCCAGATCTAGCAGTGGGAAAGATACCCTGCTCATACCTGGAGGAACTGAGGAGGAGAAGGTGATGAAGGCAAAGCCTCACTGGAAGTGATCCACCAGGTCAGAGTGAGATTAATATTTAGAATGTGTACAAACAGCAGGGATATCCATAGTTACACAGCTAAAGGACAAGTAATACAAATACAGATGGAGCTTGTCCTGGTATCCTTCAGGACACATAATATCAACCAAAGCCAGAGGAAAAGAGCAGCAGAAAAGCCTCTATTCAGCAGGGAGCACATGCAGCTGTTTAAAAGACCTTCTGAGTGTGGCTGGGTTATTCACATGTGCAGAGTTAAGTGTGTACTTAGGCTCTCTCCTAAATAGGGGCCCAAAGGCAGTCAGGATTTGACCCAGATCACATAATGATTTAGTGAGGCTGTAGGAAATAATCTCTGGATGCACTATCCCTTTCTCCAGCCAGTGAATCATGGTGCCTCTCTAGGCAATCTGACTGGCAGAATCCTGGGGGGGCTGGGAAAGTAGGAAAATAAAGAAGGATTTCCATTTTATCAAGATAAAGCTGTAGCCAGAGCTGATAACAGGTTACTTGAAAGAATGCCGGTCATGTACGCTTGGTGATTGTTGCTTAATTTGTTTAAGCTGAAAAAGCCTATTTCTACAGTGGAATACAAATTAGGGTAATTATGTTGTGATGGAGTACTGCATGTGTAAGATGAAAGCCTTTCTTTACAAAAGCCTCTTCATCACTTGAGTAGAAGAAAATAAAATCCTGCTTAAACAACATGTTGTTTTCTGTATTTCCATTTGAACAAAAGACTTGAAATTTTTTTCCCCTCTGTAATATTGCATGGTTTGGTTTTCTAAAAGTGCTTTTACTTTTGACAACCTCACAATTAAACCCTCCAACATACATTCCGATATGTAATTATAAAAGTCTGAGGTAAACACTGTAATGCATAACTGTCTCACAGCTTATGTAGACTGTTAGTAGTTGGGCATTCAGATTACATATTTTTCATATTCTCCTGACTTTTTGTAAGTTTTCTGACTTATGAACTGAGTTGCTCGTAAGCTCTCATCTGTCAGTATTCTGGGTCATTATAGCACCATACACAGTGATGTTTGTAGTTGGTTAAAATAAAGTACTGCAGGTTTTTATATATGTTTTACAGTCAGATCATCTGATCATAAATTACTCAGATACAGATTGAAAGCAATTCACTGCATCTATGTACCCATGGTAATTATTTTTATTTCAACCAGTAAAAATCTTTATTTCCGCTTCCTATGTGAACTGCAGCTACTGTTTCACGAGAGACAGCTTCTTAAGCATCAGTAGGTATGAAATGCTTATTACACAGGCTTACTCAATGCACTTACAGACTTGCACATTTATCCAAATGATCTTATCTGGGCCATCCTTATTCACGTGAGCAAATCTTGTAATTAGTTCCAGTGAATTGCTCTCTGACTAAGACCGACTTGCAGACGTAAGAATTTGCAGGATTGTGCCCTTAGTTAACATGACAGGTGAGAAAATCAATTTCCTTGTATGGGAGAAGTAGACAGTGTTAAAGTGAATACTCAGAGAACCTTTCATTCTCTTCATGCTATAATTCAAAACCAGTATTTGAAGTTTGGGGATGTTGTCTTAATTAGGATTATTTTAAATTGTCAATTTAAAGACTGGCAATTTAATTACCAGGAAAACAGATCAAAGTAAATGCCTGAAATGTATGTTTTAAAATGACTTATCAAGGAAGATGGAATCCAGTCAAATAGGGGGGGAAAGAAAGTAAATATGCAGGTTGCCCAAGTACCCCCCTCCCAGGGAATTAGGAAGTTTCCCTCCCTAGCTTCATGTGCTTGACTGAAAAAAACAGTCATCCTAGTATGAAAAACCTATGTCAGACCTGGTATATGCACATGTACAGAGAAAGACAGAGGACTGATTCTATTCTAAAAGAAAATGTTATTTTCTAGGTAACTTTTGCAAAAAGAAGGGTGCCACTATACATTACATTGCTGTATTTGCAAGTAAGGTAAGATTTCTGAATCTCAGCATTTACAGCTATGATTGACTGTGATATGAGTGATACACCTGAAAATGGCAGATGTAAGTGGACTTGCAACAGCACAGAGCCTCATCCCTCAGAGGAGTCTTGGCAGGGGGGCAGAGAGTGCCTAGTCCTGCTTATCTTAGGAAGATGCAAACATGAGGAGGGGAACAGCCCTCATACCTCTGTGTACGGGTGCAGGGGAGCTGAATTCACTCAGTGCTTCCTATGGGGATCTACCATATATTGTGCTTGTTCTCACTGGTTCATGATGTCCAGTAACCTGAATTAAAACATATTCCTAGAGTGGCTAAAATTATGCAGTGCAGGAAGTATCGGAAGCAAAAGTTACTTACTAGATATCTATCCTTTTTGTACAATTTCTTCAGTCTATTACAACTCCGACTGCTTTTCATATATTCAATAAATAGGAGGCCAAATCAAACGACATAATACGATTAAAAGGCAATCAAAATAATCAGTCACTCTTAAATATTTAGGGAAAGTCCACTGAATTTTTGTGACTCTATGCAAAAGTGAATCCTCAGGCACAGCTTTTTTACTGCCTTTTTTCCCCCCTTCCTAAATGAAGAGGTCAGTATATGCTATGCAAGAAAATATTTTTATTATTTTATTTGGTGAATATTTGAGCTTGTCCCCTTCTGACATCACTTGCAGTGATTTTTTTAGTAGTCTGAGATAAAGAGCAGGTTTTTTTTCATTTCAGTTCTCCAAAGTGATGCTTGCAGTCACACAAGTCATCAGGATGCACCAACACTTCCTTAGTATACAAGTATCACATCTTACAGTAGAGCACAATTTAACAAACAGAATTCAAATATTTTATAATGACGGCACCCTTATGTTCAGCTCTGGCAGAAGAGAGGGCACAGGGGTTTATCTCTGTGATCCAAAACAGGCCAACTCACAGTATTGACCTAGCAGAGCTTTGGGTGATTATTATCATAACACAGTATTACATTTTTATAAGGTTATTCTGCCCTCTGAGCCTTCCACTGACATCCCGTGGGAGTGGTCCCTGTGTATCTGACAGCTGAATTGGTCCTTGGTGAATTTTTAGCACATGGAGCTGTGCACACAACTTTGGTTAACAATAACATGTTGCTATGGGAGCTCTGTGTGTGCAACTCCCTGCTTACTGTGCCGAAAATTGCTCTGGAATCAAATGTAAGTATGTCTGGTATTAGTCTAATTATTAAGTAGAATTAGAATCTTGTGCTCTGTGAATATCAACCAGAGAAGGAGCTTAGCATGAATAAAGATGCTTGCCAGCAGTGGCTGAGGTGCTTCTTCTGCTTTCCTTTAAACAGAAATCACATCCATAGCTGGGAGACTAATTATTTTGGAACCTAAGGGAAATGCAGCCTATATAAGAGAGAAAGTGATCTGCAGTTAAGGATCAGTGAGCCAGCTAATGGCTGGTTAGTCAGGAGGGTACAACTCCAGAATGTTAATAAAACGTGTCTGAAGTCCAACACCTCAGGGAAGAGGCTGAAAGCTGCAGAAGATATATGTAGACAGAGGCTCTGTTGTTTTCTACTGCTGAACTACTCCTTTAAAGCATGTTTTAAAACTGTTTTGAGACTTGTTTATGAATATCAAAATACCAGCAGGATAATAAAGCAAAACTCACTGTGGCCAAAGCAAAAAGTGTTGCTAAAAGGAAAATATTACCCTTTTGTGAAGTACATAAAACATGTTTGGTGCTTGCTGAGCAGGTCTGCAGTGCAGCACTGTTGTGCAGTAGAGGCTTGGTTAGTTTTTGTCATGCCATCACTAACAAAGATCATAACTTATTAACCAAAACAGCATGTAGCTTTTAAAAATATAATATAAACACTAGATGAATGTCTTGGGGTGACTTTATGATGCTGTATCCCCTATCGCCTGCCCCGTGCCAGACATGAGTTCTCAAACTGACACTGCTTTGTCCTTACAAGGAACAGCTCAGGCCAATACCACGGCTTTATTTTGTGAACAGAGGGTATAAAATAGAAATCAACTAGAGGGTTTGACTAGAAACCCTGTAGGAAATACCAAATTGCTACATACTGTGTATTACATAAAATAGTTATTGCATTGTTTTGCTTGATGTAGTTCCTGCAGCTGTGTAATAAGTGCTGCAGAATAGTATTTCAATAAACACAAGAGAACACCTTGCTCCTTAAAATGTCCCCACTTAGAGGACCAAGTGCTGTGATCCTATGAGCCCTGCACCCAGACTTGCTTGGGGCTGAGGGCCACAGGGTGGATCCCACACACCTTGAAGGTCTGAGCAACAGGGAAACTGCAGGAATAGCTCAGAGGCAGGTGACAGCACAGCTCCTTGGTATGCCCCTGGAAGTGGACACAGCTCTGTGTCATTATGGCCCAGCCACCACAGCCTCCACCACTCCATCCTTTCATGCTGCAGCAAGAGTGTCTGGCTCAAATCCATCTGTTGATTGCCCTCTGAGAGATTTCTGTCCAACACAGAGCCCTTTTATAATTGTAGTAAGAGGCAGGTATATCCATTTGTTGTATTTTACAACTCTTTTACATCTCAAAACACAGCACCAGTTGCTTTGCTTTAATGAATTTACTGTTTGGTGATTTACTGATTACTCATATCAGTTTCCTGAACAACAGGGACAGGCATTTTTTATCTGAGAAAGGTGCTAGTGAGACTGATACTGGGATAGTGATATTGTCCCCAAGGCATCCAGCAGTGTCACCCTTACAGAAGCAGACCTCAAGGGAAATGAAATTTTTACATTAGACTTGGAAGACTTGGACTGCTTCAGCCATCATTAATGTTATGGTGTCAACCCCAGCCCTCTGCAAAGAATGTCATCACACAAGTGATCTCTTGTAGTCTAACCTCTTCTTCTACAGGAGTTTATAATGTGTAGGCTAGACTGTCTGATTACTCCACTTCCTCCTCTACTTCTGCTGCTTGTTTTTGTAGTCGTGGTAGTTCCCCTGTCAAAAAATTGTTTGGAAGGCAGAAAAGAGCTTTTATACCAATTACACTGAAACAAGAACACAACTGTTATCAATAGAGTTATTCCAATTTACAACATGCTAATTAAATTTGCTTTTGAGTTGCTTAAAGCATCCCCAGGAAAAATGTGTCAGCGGGTATTTTTGTAGTTTTCAGCTTCTGAAAGCAGATATTTTTAGTATATTAGTCCTTTTACTGGCAACTTATAATATTTAGATAAAATAATTTTTAGGAATTAGGAACATTTCAGAATGAGTGTATATATATAACAAGGGAATGGAACTCACAAGTAGTCCAGAGCCACTGAAGAACTTCTGCTCCATTGAGAAACATTGAGTGTCCAGTTTGGAAGATGAAACAGTAGAAATTTTTAATGGAGGAAGGAAGGGAAGTAGTCAGACCATGGTCTCCAGAGTCATATGGTGCAACACTGAATCAGATGATGAATGTGTGCCTACAAGGAGTAGGACATTACCAGCCTCTAATGAGGCCTCCTTGCTAATGACTGTGCCATTAAATGGTATCTTTCCTACCTGTTGGATGTGTTACTTGGATAGTTGGCATTTTACAATACCAGACATTTTACCACACCCCATCGGGATTTGAGTAAAAAACGTCCAGATAATAGACACAGATACAAAATATTGTATAGCAGACTTAAACAAAAGTTTATCCTTATTTCCACATTCTTCTGCCTACAATAAGCTCTGGCATCTTTTTCGTATTTGTAATCCCACATTGGTAGAGATGGACATAAATTCAAAACAATGCTTTGGCGTACTTCCCAACAAAATGAGTTCATACATTGAGAAATGGATTCTTAACAGAAAATGCATGTTTGTAATTGGGTTTGACCTGTTTTCATTTCCATGTCATTTGTAATTTTGTAACAATGAAGCTTGCAGGAAAAACTCATTGAGTGTTTACAGTGAGACCCTTCCAAAATGCAGTCAGTGTGTTTGGTATTTGAAAACACATCCACAGCTCATGAAGCCCCAGAGTGAAAGGAAATCTGGACTGAGTTTTCAAAAGCAGAAAGTGGGAATCTGCACACAGGATTGGGTGTTGGGTTGCACAGCTGCAATAGACTGTCCCCTGACTGGGAACCAGAGTAATCAGACAAAAACTGGAGCTTGTCTGCATTGCTGTGCTGGTGAGGAGATATTTGCCTACATTATTTCAGTGTTACTGTGATGTATTTGTTACTTTGAGATGATGTAAGAGATCCTCTTTCCTAATCATGGGAAATAATAAACAATGAGAAATAATTTTCTGGGCTGTGCTAGCAAATGCTTGAGTGGAGAAGAGGAGAGCACAACACACTTCTGCTCAAGTAACTGCCCCAAAAAGTGTCTTTACCAAAATGTTTCAAATTCCTGAGCAGACTAATGCTTCTGCTTTGACTTGTGAGACACTTGATTGTGTCAGGTCCCTGAGGGCACCTTCAAGCCCTGCTCTCCTCAGCAGTCTTCCCAGTGACCTCCATGCACACCGCCTCCACCCAGGGCACAGGACTGTCTTTTGGCTCAGCCATGCCCCATCTCAGCCTCATCTCTGCTCTGTCGCTGGCCAGGGCTGGGCCCAGCACCATGGGGAGCTTTTCTCCTGGCTTCACTGATTCCCAAAAGTGTCAAGGGCTCTTGGCACCCATGGGACAGCACCCATCAGGGGTCATGGCCAGCCCTGGGGTCCATGCAGCGCCCCACCCCCATCATGGGACAGCCCCACTCCTGCTGTACCCCGCAGAACACCTGGGTTGGCAACAACCTGGAATGAGGAGCAGGGATAGCCAACCATCAGTCTCACCTGAACATAACAGAGCTAAAACAACTGCAATTTCCCATGCATACTGTGCCTTCTGATCATGGGTTTGGGGGGAAAAAGTAAAATTTGTCCTTTTTACTACTGCTTTTATGTTCACAAATGTGACTATACACTTTCTGTGTGTCCAAATAGTTTTCTACCACATGGATCTCAAGTGTCTTTTGATGTCTGTTTTCTTTTCCACCTTTTTTTTGTTCACTCTGTTCTTCAAACTTCATCTACTGGTGTGATATACATATTTCATTATGTCTGAAACTACTGTGCTCATAACCTGGGAACCAAACCCTCCCAAGGGCCAAAGATCACATCCCTCCTAGCTTCAGTTCTTAACTTCTAAATTTTGTATGGATTCTGATGGCTTGAGGGCTTTTATCTGAGAAATTGACAGATCAATTTGACATATTTTAAAGAATATTGAGTTCACAATTTTCTCTAAACCTGGATGTTTTATTTCCTCAGCTCTTCTTATTTGCTTTACTTAAGGAGTAGAGTTGTGTCTCCAGTTTTGATTAAACACTGTGTGTAGTCCACCCTTCTAGCCTGCAGTGGAGAAGAAAATATGTTTTCAAAGACCAAATGTCAATAATAAGTTATGACATCTGATGTAGCAAAGCTGTAGCCCATGTTATCACCATCTTTTATTCCATACGGCTTCCTGATCTATTCCATTCAAAGATCTGCTTTCTTGAAGTCTCCTCAAAACAAATTCCATGGGATTTTTGATCGAGACAATGCAGCAATCTTTGAGTCTCAAGACAGTGAAAAATATTCTTTTTTTTTCTCTTTGCAAAAATTGCAAGCAGTTTTTCTATCCTGTTTTATGGAATAAAGGGCTGGGAGTTAAAAGGATAGCATTTGATAGAATTCTTCTTTATTGAAAAGTGTCTGTGAATAACCCAAGGGGTATTGGTTGAGATTTGACTGACCCACCAATCCTTGAAAATTGTACCTTGTGCAGGAGAGGGAATTGTTGTTCTTCATCTGCATTGAGAAAGGGCAGGTTGCCACAGCTCTCTCCTGTGTGGGGAGTGGCTGTGTCTCCTGAGGACAGCGCTGAGGAGGGCCTCAGGTCCGTGGGGCAGTGCTGCGTTACCTGCCCCGCAGCAAGGTGTGTGCCTGGGCACAGCCCTGCTCGGGCCGAGAGCTTCTCCGAAACACTGAGCTCTCAGCCTCGGGGGGAAATGAGTGAAAGGCCACATCTCTTTGTGACACCTCACAGGACTAGATCATGGCTTTAAAGCTGTTACTGTTCAGTAAACATCAACTTAAAAACAAGCTATGCACTGTTTTACAGGGGTGTGTCTCAAGCCCGATTCCTTTACAAACAGCCTTTTCCTCTTTTAGGTGCCCCCGTAGATATAATTTGGGCCACATCCTTCTGCAAATCCACCTTAAGTCCCATCACCTTCAGAGAGTGTGTCCCACATGAAACAGTAGATTACTGTGGAAAATTACAGCTTGCCTTTTATTTTTCCAATACTTTTATTACTGTTGTTTCACAGACTTTTTGTAGTCTGCTTAAGTCCCTGAATTTTTTTCAAAATTTGAGGGTCTAAGCTAATGTATCTACAACATTTCTTGTTTTCAGAGTATTACAATTGTTAAAGGCAATATAGCAATAAGATCTTTGTTCCATAAAATACAATGTGTTTTTCTTAGTTCTTTACACATCTGATGTCTTAATAGGTTTTGCAAACTCTGTCACAGTCAGTGAGAAAGTAGTTTCCTTTCGATGACAGGACATTGGCTTGTCATTTTAATGTTTTTGCCTCCACTTCTTTTTTGGGACTGATATTCAGACATGTATCACCCTCTTGCAGCAGATAAATTTGTTCATTGCATTTCAGCCATTTAGCATTTTTCCTTAGGTGGGCATTTTTTGGGTTTTGTGACAAAATATCACTACAGAAAGAGATAGGAAACATGGCATATCAGGAAATACATTTCAAAAGTAACATTTGGTTGTCTTTCAGTATACACCTGGCTAAAGGATGAAGACCACAGCCACTGATTCTTTGGAGTTACAAGCTGGGGAGTTTTCAAAACTTCTGGAAATAATTTTGTTTAGGTGCACCCATCTAGGAGAGGTAAATATGGAATATTGGCATTTATCCACATTACTTTAAAGAAAAGAAGGAATAAACCTCCCCCCGCTATTTCCAGAATTATTACTCTGTGTTGTGCTAGCATTCCCCTCCTACCAAAAATTTCACTGTGTCTATGAAAAGACTTTTTTGAGAACTATGCAATCTACAGTTTACAGCTATTCAAATGTTAATGCACCAGGTTCTTATGTGAGTAGATTCTGTATTTAACACCATGTTAAACTAAAGACAGCATGTTTGCTGAGTCTGGGGCATTCTCAGTACGGATACTAAATACACCTCTTGGCTCTGCTTCTTCAAATATGTTTGCTTCTGCTTGTCAGGCCGGCCATATAATAAGGCAAACTGGAATTATTTACTGTACTATTGCACTGGGGATAAAAATGGCACAAATACATGCTTTCAGTAAAAAATTATTCTTCATCCAGATCCCTGTGCAAGGTGGTCAGGATGGCTGGAGGCTGTTTTCTGCAGGGCATGGCTATAGGCTGCCTTTGCCTCAGAAGATCCAGTCTCAGCTCCTTACCACAGGCTTGCAGGCACTGGGGAATTACTGAGTTCTATTCTGGCTTCCCAGGATTATTTATGTATTTGGCTAGGTGTCTTCTCCCTTCTGGCTGGCTGCCCTACCCCCTAGGTTTTTTATTTGATGTTTCTTCTTGCCTGCCTTCCTCCTGGCCTCATAACTCTTGCATTCCTCTCTCTGCCGCAATCCAGGGGTAGAGGATGTGGCCCCCACTCAGCCACTCTCCACTTACAAGGCTCCCCAGGAAAGTTGTGCTGTACCTCTCAACCCTTCAACAGCTCTCAGCCCACCTCACTTAAAACTTCTCCCTTATTAGTCAGACTGTCTCTCAAAACAAATTCAAACTCCCAATCCAGGGAAAATCAGGCTGCTGAAGCCTAGTGAGGGGTGAGAGCTAAAGCACAGCATTTCTTATGCATCTCTGAGGGGCTCCCTGCCCAACACTGGGCACCAGGAAGGTTGTCTTTTGAATATAAGTGTTTAATTTTAAAGATTTCACCCCATGTGACCAGGCACCTAATCTGCTTGTGAAACCTACTCAGGAAGCAATAAGGTGCCTTCCTGGATCACACCAGGGTTGTCAGAACTATGCTACACTCAGAAACACAGCAGTCAGCTCACCCTGCTCCCACTGCCAATGCTGCAGTCCAAAACCCGTTGCCAGCTGGAGTGTGGTGCCATAAAACATTTGGCACTGAGTGGTGCATGATCCTTGAAGACACTGGTTCTTGGCAGGAAAGAAGCCCTTACCTCCTTAGAAATTGCCCCAAGGGGTGGATTTTCTTTATTCACCTTTTTTTTTTTTTNNNNTTTGGTTCCACTCACTTCCTCTTTCAGTAGATTTTGTAGGTAGATATAAGAGTTTCAATTCTTTTAAGGTACCATGAAGATGTTGATAAAATTTGTAAGGGAGAATAGTTGACCTCTCTAACAATAATATAGTCCAAGCTGCATTATGTTTCATTCATTATTTTGTAAATTATTTCATTAAATTAACTTTTCTTTAAAACCTCCAATATATAAATATGTGTCTTTTTCCTACAGAGGCTACACTGCTTTTACTTCCCATAAGCAATTCCGCCTTTTCTTTATCCTTTTGTAGTTGTTGAGAAGGAGGAGAAGTGATTTAAGTAATAAAACATACAGTCAAATGGGAAATGTAATTTCATTCAGGTATAAGCAGAGTTAAGGAAGAGATACATGCCCCTTTCTCAGTCCTTACACACAGGTAATGCGAATATCTAGAAAAATATACCCAAATGCTGCCATGTTCCCCAGTCTGCATTTGCTTTCCTAATAGATATGGGAAAAGTGTGAGATGGTTCTTGGAAGATCCAAATGATGGCATTAAAAATAATGAAAAGCTGTAGTGAAATAATTTCTTTGCACTGCAGTTGTGGAGTGGGAAAATACACACACTATTGAAAAGCTGTACTGGATTCTCATTGTTCAAAACAGGGCATTCTAGCAAAAGGTGCTACAGAAGACAAAAAGCTATTTTTTATACTTTGAGTTGGTTAAAGTGAGCTTCCTAGGCTGGTGTGCCTACAGATCATCTGAGACAAGTTTGTTCAGTAACATCAACTTCCATGGTGTGTTTGGAAAAAGAAAACAGCTTTTCCCTTGACTGTAAAATTGCAGTTCAGGCTATTTCTTTAGAGGGAAAAGAAGACTTCTACCATCACATCCCAGTACCTATCTTTCATATTGCTACCCATGACAACTGCCAGGTGATGTCTGTCATGGAAAAAAGTACTCTTCAGCCTTCCTGATTTTTTAGCAGCTGGTCTGCTTCTGACTCCTGCTGCTGTTGCTGCTCTCCATCAGAGCTTTCTCAGGCAGATTGGGAGTCAGGATTTAGTCCTGTTTAGGAGTGAGGAAAACATGGAGAAATTTTAATTTCAGATTCATCCTAAAACAAAGTTTAGTTTTAGGGTTTACCCACAATCATACTGAGCATTTATGAGTCCTGACCATCACTTTCTTAGAAAATAAGGATTAGAGAGAAAATGGAGCTTAATTGAACTTTAAAGCAGTAACATTGCAGCTCGACTCCTCAGCTGCAGTGCAATATGGAAAATTAATTAATTCCTCACAACAGGCCCAGTGTTGCTGTCCTGAAGTCCCTAAACTGAGAAGAAGGCAGAGTAGCCATCCTTCTAAGTTGAAAGAGGTGGCAAAGTCCCTCCTAATTTGTCTTGGTCTGTATAACTGGTATGTAGTTTCAGATTAACAGAACAAATCTGGATATACGTGCCTAGCAGCCATGGTTATAAGGTAACATCACTGTTGGTTTGTTAAATTTTGTTTGGGTTTTTTTTCCCCCGAACAATAATTCATCTAGTTTGCTATATATGGAGCAGTCTATTTCTTTTCCTGAAATTACCTATGCCACTGTGAAAAATAATAGACTTTTTTTCTGAGCTCAGTCTCTAGACGGCTGAGAGCATACCTGAAAAATACCAGTGTTGCAGTGACAATGCACTGTTTATTCAACGTTATGCACGTCTTGCCTACCAACATCAGAGGAGTTTCATGTAAAATTCTGGTGATGTGGTACAGTCTTTTCTCTCTACTTTATGTTTCAGCAGAGGATTAAGCAGGATATGAATTTACAGACAGCTCAGAAAACAGATTGAAATGCTGGAGCAAGTTTGTATCTGTCCTGGATACTGTGTTTTCAGATGGATATAGATCATGTAAATCTCGCTGCAATAATTCCAGAGGTTGGCTGACTCTTGAATGCTTAATCTTTTGACCTTTATGATGTATTAATGTTTTCAACATATTAATCTAAACTTTTAAGGAGAAGGCAACTCAAATTATGTGTGGAGAGAAAAAAAAGAAAGGAAAGAAACCTGGAACCAATAAACTTGTGGAGCTTGTAAATTCTTTCTTTCCAAGTTATTCATCCTAAAGAGGGTACAGGCTCTGCTTCTCAGAAACAAAAATGCAGACAGAGGAATGGGACACTTAATGAGCATAATATATCTGGAGGCTTCAGACTGATGGCAACCTGTGTTGAAGTATCTGCCTTTCACGTCAAATCCCTTAAATTTCTCTCCCAAAATGAAAGGTTCTTACTACAAAAAAGTCAAAATTAGTGGAAAATTAATCAAAATCTGACTGGAGGACACTGATCTTCAATGCAGGTTATGTCCATGTTAGCTTTGCTGTGACTCTCATAGTTTGGGAGGTTTAGTCTATGTGGAAACCTTTTTTTTCTGTTTTCTTTTTTTTTTTTTTAACCATCGCCACTTCAAAAGTGGATGAAAGAACATTGTAAAAAAAAGACTTAGGAAAATTATTTAGGGGCAAAAGCCACAGAGAGGAAATTCAAAGCCACAGAATATTTTTTTAGGAAAACCGATCACATGAAAACAGGAAAGGAGATGATTAAATTGAAAATATTTGGCAGCCTTAAGTATAATAGATTCCAGTAATCATTTGCTGATGTGTTTACTGTATAAACTGCACATGAACAAGCTAAGTATATACAATATGTCAGATTTCAGGTGTGAGCCAGGTTGTGTGTTCACTGCCTTATGATTCCCAGAAATATGTGGTTTCTCATCGATGTTCCCAAAAGCATGTGGAATGTGGAGACTGTAGGATTGAGACTACAGACCTTAAAACTTAAATATTTAATCCACAAAGCAGGTAAGCTGCTCTGCTGTTCATCATTTCATGTCCTATGGGAAGTGTCATACAGCCATGAGGCCCCAGACTTCACATTGCAGTCTCTCATTCTACCTCAAAGAGGTAGAGTGAGAAGATATCACTGCAATAAATAAGGGGGATTGTATTATTTGTCAGTTCTATCAAAGGTTGAGAATCATTCTGCATGAGTTGGGCGTCTGGATTATCTGCAGTCCTTACCACTTAAAGAGCAGCAAGAAAGGCAATCTGTGAACCTGACTGCTGCTTTTGCTCTCTGCTCATTCCCCTGAGCATAGCTGTAGCTGGTTCTGTAGCATCATAGCATTTCATTGATTTTAAAATAAATGTCTATAAATTAAAATAGATTTTGTTTATCTTAAAGACAGTCAAAATTAAGATAACAGGAAGGAAATACTGAAAATCCTTAGAAATGTTGGAAGACAAAAATGCTCAAACATACTCCCAAAGGTTTTATACCTTTGAGGTTAACTGTCATTGAAAGAGGGAGATTTAACCCAACTCCATGGGTCCAGTGCCTTCACAAGGATAATGTGCAGATGTCAGAAGAGAAAGGCTGTATTATTTCATTAGCAGGGATCTCCATCTTTTAAGTGACTGATCACTTCTTGGGAGATGACTGAGTGCCTCTCCATTATAGGTGGTTTTGTGTTTCCAGAGGGAAGCCCCACACAGCAAAACAGGCTCATGGCACTACAGGCTTGGGAACCCTGACTCTGTTTCTAAAGCTTCACAATTTTTCCATCAACTGTCACAGCACAGCAATTTATGTGGGATCAGAACAGTGAAATGTTGTCAGATGAGTAGTGCTCATTACATCCTGCTAGTCAGAGGATACCCAAACCAGGTCACCCAAAAGGTCCCAGGAAAGTGGACACGGAAGGTACTGAGCTCTGGCTACCAGTAGGACACAGCCAGGTGCTGCCCCCATCTCCTTGTCAAGAAAAAGTTTAATGTTCTTCCAATTACAATTTCAAATTTACAAGTGGTAATAGTTAATCAAAGACTATAGGATCTAGTCACTGGCAACAAGGATGTTTGGGTCCCTTTTAAGCCTCATGACCAGGTGATACCATCTGTGATGGGAGCAGGCAGGCTCCCTTTGCATCAAGAGTTGTTTAGAGTCCCCCATAATTTGAGTCGTAAGCCTGGGCCTCTCTGTCTCTACAGAAAAGAACAGAAAGACAAATCACAGGGATGTTGAACTGCAAAGACAGCACCAAGCGGTTTTGTGTGGAAGGGCCTAACCCCTGCCTGGCACTGGGACTGGGGTGTGCTTCAAATCTCACCAGCCTGTGCTTTGCACAGCGCTGAAAGGCCCTGAGCAGAGAAGGCTGGGACATAGTTACCCCCATGCTCCTTCTCCCCAGGGCAGCACTTCATTTCAGCC
Organism: Rhipidura dahli; assembly: GCA_013399225.1. Taxonomy (NCBI): domain Eukaryota; kingdom Metazoa; phylum Chordata; class Aves; order Passeriformes; family Rhipiduridae; genus Rhipidura; species Rhipidura dahli. The sequence goes on from VXAC01005654.1 coordinate 22,718, forward strand.
CACGGGGAAAGCCGTTTGGGATCATGCAGGCCTATTTACTGACGAGAACATTCTGGCCCTAATGAGAAATGGGCAGTCACTATAATGCAGGAGGATATATTGAACACCATCTCATACTATCGAGTCCATTGTCATAAACTTTAAATTCCAGTTATCTGTTGCTGTCGTACCACAGCATCCTGAACTCACAGACCAACCCACTGATTACAGACACAGGCTGTGTCTGTAAACGTTTGGTTTCCTCTGAAACCACCTTGCACATCCCCTTGTACCTCCTCAAAAACAAACTCATTCTAACCATCATTTATAATGGGGACTATGAGCACAAACTCTTTTCAATATCCACCACCAGTTTTCCACACTGGACTTTAATTCTCAAATTGTATGTTGGCAGTTGCAGTCAGTAATAACTACAGAATTTTCTATTACATTAACTGTAGCAAACTGAAACCTAATACCTCTGAAAGCACAGAAAATATCCTGAGTGTTACTAACATAAAGTATTTCTGAATGGAGCCCAGCAACTGTTCTCTAATTACTTTAAATTTCAGTGTATAGAAACTATGTAAGTGACTAGTCAATTTATTTGCATGCTGGAAAAGCTCATGTTCTAGGCATGTGTTTATATGATAACAGCTTCAAACATATGCTTTTTATTTTTCCCAAATAGACAGATGATTTCTTTTTCTAGAGGCTCATAATAGATTTTCTGCTCATATGCTGCTGTTAGCACACATTTTTTTCTTATTTATGGTTTTGCGGGAATGTACTGTTGATGGAAGATGTTGGATTGACAGTCCTGCAAGATATTCCAACCTGCCCTGCTATTTTCCTTAATCCTGACCTGATGAAATCACCTCCTGGAGAGAGAAAGATGGTCACTCTTCATCCCCTGCTGGTACCTGGCTTATTCACTGAAGACTGTTCACAAAACTAGCAAGCAAGACCACTTCTCAGGGTATGCAGTGTGGTTTGGGCATCTACATGGAGGAACTGGTTGAAGATTGTTTTGTTTGCTAATCTGTTAATTCTGTGGACACAGAAGCCTAAAATCCAGTTTTCTTTAGCATACTAGGAATTAGAATATGTCTCAAAGAATAATTTTGCACAGAGTTTTATAAAATTCAGTATTTTATACAGATTTCTAAAGTAGAGTACCAAGGTCCTTGTTTTATAGAAACATTTCCATTTCACTAAGACCTATCCCAAAAAGAAAAAAAAAGTTGATTGTCTACTTCTTTGTTTAACTCCAGGTCCCTTTCACAATGATCGCAGTCAAACATTCAATCACGCTAGATTTAAAAACATCAGGGGCCTTTTTTTTGGTTGAAGGAAAACTGCCTCACTGACATGTGTAAAACCAAACCACAGCTTGGGGCTAGAATTTGATGGGGTGAGTCTTCATAAAATTCAACCATAGGAAGACGCAGAAATGCCTTCTGGAAATAAATAGTAATTGAGTGTTCTGTTCTATACTAGATTTTTAAAACTCAGTCCCTGAGACAGTGTGGCCCTTGCCTGGCAGCAGTTCAAATCGGCTGAAATAAACCTGGAGGTTTCATTTTGTCTGGCTTGCCCAAGAGACAACTCTGATCCGTATGGAAACTGAATATAAAGCATGTAGGCATGCAGTGACAAAAGGTGCCTACGGGCAGCAAAGGGCAGGAAATCAGGATGGGTCAGCTGAGTAAACATCAAAGACTCTCAAATAACCAACAGAAAAGTAAATATTCTCAAGCAAATGGGATATGCCCATAACACCATTGAGATTTCATAGAAAACATTCTTTGAAAACAGTTCTGCTGGGGTGTTTCTATTTGTCTTTCCCATTCTAGAATATTGAATTAAAATGGTCTGTTTGCTCTTAAAGTTCATAAGTTCTTGCTACTCAATCCCCACTGCAGCCTCTTGACACCTCAATTATCTCTTCAGCAGCTCCTGACAGTACCACAGATGATGGCATTGCCCATCTGGATATTTCTGATACACCCCACCCGCGATACTTTCTTAGCAAAATACACACAGGTACAGAGGATAAAAGGTATTTATCTATAAAAGGACTGTGCAAGGTCTAGGAATTATTTAAAATCCACTTAAACCCCATGAAGGTAAGAAGTCATGCATTTAGGGATTATTGTTTGAGAGCATTAAAGGAACATATTTCAAAGACAAAAATCCCCACATGATTTCTTATTGCTTCATCTCCTGCAGAAATTAAGATGAAGGATTAACCCACCCATTCATTTCAATGCTCAGGCCCCTGACTTGGGCTAACCTGAGAACTTTTGCTGTTGCATTCTCTCACATAGCTTCTGCTGTTCTTTGATAACAGCAAGACAGGTATGAGCTGTACATGATGTAATCATTGCTTATTAAAACCCAACCACTGGCTGGGGGAGTTTTGTATGTTAGGGTCATTCTGGTTTAGGTGGTGATATTTCTGCTGTACGTGGGATCTGATAATTTTGTCTGCACAACGAACCACCCAAACAGCTGATTTAGTCACTTAATATCTGGTATGAGTGGTGGGATGAATGAATGCTGCTGGAGGCTAAATCTCCTTTCACAGCTGTAGCAGGAGGAAGTTGCCAAAAGCTCATGCCATAGCCTGTGATTTCAGGCTAAGGTATAACAACTTTCTGGAAGCACAGTGGGACAATAAAAGATGTGCTAAATATACAAGTCCATGGAAGGCAAATAAAACATATGAAATTTCTTTTGGCTGGTAGTGGTGGTTGGTAGGTTTTGCTTGGGAAGCAAGAACCTGACCCTGAAGCTGGTTTTTTGCACCTCCACGTGTGCCTTCTGCTTGTTATTCTCTTTGCTGGAAAGAAAACTTAGCCACTGTATAGACAAAGGAAATGTGAGTTTTTACCCGTGTAATTGTTCCAGTACCAGGCACCATTATATTTTACATTACCTTTTGTGCTCTGGAGCATTTTTCTTTAATCTTATTCGTGTCTCCAAGAAGGTGTGGGTTTCCATGGGTGTTTAAGGGCAGGTAGGGCCAACAAGCTGGGCTGCCACAGTGTCTGCTGAGCTGGCAGTGGAGGAGCCCACACGCTGTGTGGGAGGCTCCCGCGTGGGTGCCCTTAGAAAGCATTGAAAGCGCAAGATAAAGGGCATTAGTGTAAAAGGGCTCGTGAATGTGGATGTATCCCAACAAAATAAGAAATACTGTAAGGAAGGCTGCTTTTTCCCCTCTCCCGCTGCTTCATAGGGATGCTATCAATGGTCTAGTTTCCATGCTCCCGAGTTCCAGGCACCGGCACAGCCTCTCGACCTGCCGATGCCTTGGAGTGGGGCTGAGCCCCGACAGCCGCCACCGCTGCCACATCTGCGCCGCTTCTCGATGCGGTGTGAGCAAATGCCGCCCCCACACACCCCGAGGGGGGGGACACCGTGCCGGCCCCGCAGAGCCCGCCCCGAACCTCCCGGAGGCTTCTTACCCTCTGCTTCTTCAGAAGGCGCGTACGGGACCCCTCCCGGCGGTGCCGGGAGAGCCAGGCTCCCCCATAAGCTCCCAGCACCGGGGGCACTGCGGAGGGGGCCCTGGGGAATGCCAGGAACAGGGAGGGAGCCGCAGCCCTATTTGTTCATGTCCCTCCCGCTTCAAGAGCTGGAGGGGGCGAGGGGCCGGGATTAACTGTGGGAGGTTGCTCGGAGGCTCCGGAGCCCGGCAGGCACATTTCACCAAGTGATGGCACAGCGAGTCCGTGTGCCCCGCGTGTACCTCCCGAGAGCTGACGCTGGGGCATTCCACGAGGACTTCGCCTCTCTTTGCCGAAGTCGCCCCGGAGGAGGGGAAGCCTCCCCAAAAGCCCGAGAGCGCCTTACATACCTAGTGCGGCGGACGTTTAAAGGTCGCCACGAAATGCCGAAATGCCAAGATGACAGGCACGGGGAAACACGACCCGAAACCCTCCGGCGCACCGGAGCGGACTCAGACACCCATCACTCGGTGGCCCCGGGGTGGGAGTCCAACGTTTCGCCCGGCAGTGAAATTCAAGGCAGTGGGATGCCTCCTTCGGAGCGGGGCGGAGGCATCCCGCTGTTACCGCCGCGGGAGAAGCGGGAACAGTTCGGGCGGTCCCGCTGTAGAGCCTGGGCATTCTGGGGGAGCTGTTCCCGTGCCTGCGGGGCTGCTCATCGTAGGGCTCGGGGATCGAAGCCTGAAAGCGCCAGGACGCGCAGCCCCTTTGTATTCTTTCGAGGGGAGCCTCTTTCAGTGCTTTCCCAGGGGGAGACAAACCAGCCAAANGTCCCGTTGCAAAATTGCGTTCATCGGGTTTTGGGGGCAAAAGCTGTATTTAACTCTTACGTTCACTCCCCGTAATGCTGAGGAAACAGGGACTTTTCAGGCGGGCGGGACACCCCGAAGGACTTGCCAATGAAATCCCCCTTAGCCGCGAGAGCACCTCCTGAACCCAGGTTCCCCTGGCCTCGGTGAAACTTCGATGCTTTTAGTTACACGCAACTACCTGTTTTTGTTAAAACCCCGCCGAGAAGGGTTAGGTTCCTACTTCTCGGGAAGCAGACGGCGCGTGTTAGCAGCTGGGCATCGGACCCTCCGATCAGGGCGGGGCAGTCGCTAAGTGCACCCCCGACATCTCTGAAGGCACGAAGAACCTTGACACGGAGAGACGTGGGGCTGTTGCGCCAGTTTGTTACGAATCCATTAAAGGAAAGGCTCAGGGGGCAGGATCTCGACCCTTCTCCGGGACCAACAGTCCACCTGCTGTAGACACCCCAAATACCTCGGGGCACCCTCGCGGCTGCTGTGCAGAAAACGGGGAGAGGAGTGCAGGGGCTGACCCCTGACGGGAGGACAGGGGAAGGACTCACGGGGGGGCCGCTGCCCCGGCGCCCGTCCCGTCAGGGATCGCAGCGACTTTGCCCTCTGAGCTGGGGAGCGCGGGTGGAGGGGAAAGCCCGCGGGGGGAACCACGCTAGCGAACATGCCTGTGACACTCCAGCAGCCTCCGCGGGCGGAACGGACCATCCGTATCCACCTGCTCTCTTTGCCAAGTCCCAGAGCTTCATTTAAGAGCTGGAAACGAGAAAGTCGCCTGACTCTCTTTTCTTTTTTTTTGGGTGGATGGGGTGGCTGGGGAGGAGGCTTAGTGGCCACAGTTGTCAGCCTTAGCGGGTGTCTTTTGTCCCAGACGGGAAAGCCCCCACGACCCGCTGCCGCCTGTGCCGGCGCCGCCGCCCCCACGGTGGGCGCAGCGAGAGCCAGGTAGCGAGAGGAAAGCGGCCGCGGCCACGGGAGCGAGTGTCGGAGAGCGCTTGGACAGGTGCGGGCAGTGCGGATGGCGAGGCCCCCGGAACCGCAGCAGCGATACCGGCGGCACGGGAGGGCTCTTCAGCGGGTAAAGCCCCTGCCTCCCCTCTTTGCTGTTGGGCGTACGTCGGGCCACGACGGCAAGCGGTCACAGAGCCCTCGGCCCGGGGAGCGAGCCTGAGGTCGAGGGGGCCTCGCCTTGGCCCCGCTTGGCGAGGGCTGTTCCTGCTTCCCCTCGCCGCGCAAAGACAGCCCAGAGCGCAGTGCGGGCTCGTCGCTTGCTTCGCTCAGGTCTTCCGAGCCACTTGAATCGGGGATAATTTGGAAAGATAAGAGGAGAAGCTATTTTATATGTTTCCTAAAGCGAATGATCGTTCTCTTTGATTTTTATTTCCTTTTTTTCTTCTTCTTCTCTAGTGTAATCTTTTTCGATGTGAGTGCCAAAGATAAATAAATGTGGGGAGGTATGTCCCGCTCCCCCCGCCTCACCCATCATTCCGATGACGTGGGGAAAGACTCGCGAAGGAGCAGGAGGAGATTATAGGCAACGCTAACGCCACCGAGTACGCTCCTCCACGGAAAAAAAGAAAAAGAAAAAAGAAAAAAAAAACAAACAAAACCCATAAATAGGGGATGGAAGAAAAAGGACTTGCAGCAAAGCCCCCCTCTCAGTCCTCAGGGGAGGAGCAGGCAGTAGGTTATCGGAAGGAGCAGAGATTAAGTCTACCTTAACCCTGCTCAAAATTAAGAAGCATCCTAGTGTCTGTGCTGCTGAACAGCAAGGAGGCTTTCAAAACGCCTCTTTGCTAGGTAAAAATTACTCCGGGCACCTCTCCCTCCCGCAATTCCTCCGCCTCCGCGCACCCCGAAACCTGCCGAGGAGCACGAAATCTCCCTGGTCCTGCCGGGCACCTCCACGGAGCAGGCCTGCAGGTTTTTCTGTAATTCCGGGATTCCCTGTTGTAAGCTCTTAAACAGAATATTGAAAACATTTTCCTCATGGTGCCTGTTCTTGCCTTGTAGCGCTGGTACAAAACAAATAAGAAAAGTGTGTTAAAGGAAGGCTACGGTTGTAGCATCTTGGCCTAATATTCCCACATATAATTAAAACCATAGCCACAATAATACATAAATAAATAACAGCAAACAGAAGGGTCCTTTCCTGTTCCTGCCGAAAACAACTCTTTTGGCTCTGTCACTGTATTATTTTATTGGAGCAGTCTACGCCGTTGCCTCCTAATTTTATTTTAATTTATTTTAGTAGGAGAGACAGCAGGGAAAGAAACTATGCATTTGGTTTTTTCTTTTAAGTCCATGTTTAGTTTTAATTTTCCTGTATTTTAAAATAAACACATTGGCTGCAGAGTGTTTGATCTTTGCAAGAAGGAAGCCTATATTGTAAAGGAATGTGCAGCAGTTTGGTATGAAAATGGGGTTGTGACTCACAGCTGCAGGCAGAAAAAAAAGGTGTTGTGGTGTCAGCCAGAGGTGTTCAGTCTAATAACTCAAGCTGTAAACTGTATCCTCTAAAATTACTTACATAGTAAATCACTCAGGGGTTAAAAAATAGACTGGAAAGTGTAAGGGAGGGGGAAAAAAATCTTTTAGAAGTTCCCGTCATGAAAATTATTTGTAATGATGGGAATTAGGAGTTTAATATCTCCCTCATTTTCTTAAATGTGAGGCTGATATAGTTAATTGCCACAATATAGCCGATGGTGCCTATTCTCGGTCGTTCGCGAAGCAACAGAAACTTGAAACGCTTCTTTGGGGATAGCTGTTTCATTGACTGCTTTACCCAGTTTACAGCTAATTTTGACCATCTCGAAGAGAAAAAAAATTAAAGAGACAGTTAGGGCGGCGAATGGTCCTTAACCATTTTGTACCGCAGCGAAAACACTCGGAAAAGAGCCTCCTCCCTCTGCACAGCCGAGGGGAAAGCGCCTCTGACATGCCTTTCTCCCCGAGACACGGCAAGTTTCCATCCTTTTGCCTCCCGTAGGTGTATTAATCTGGTAACAGTTGGGGAACTGGGGAGGCTTTGAAAGGAGAGCTCTCTTCCAGCATAATTGCTGGGTTTGCAGCAGTCCAGTCCGGGCGAGGAGGGGGGAAAAACTTAACCCCCAACTCCGGTGTCATCTGCAGTTTTTTGCTGCAAAGGAATGGAGCGAGTAATGAAGCAGGAATCCGAAAGGAGCATTCCAAGTCGAGATGCTGCCTTTCAGAGGGGCTTTCCCCGTTTTCAGGAACCGTTGCCTTCGCTGGAAAAGAGATGCTGGCCGTGACTTTCGGGTGGTTGCACCTCGGCTAATAGGGAAAGTAACTTGCNATCAATATTGTAGCAGCATGTGCCGGGAACAAGCAGAAATCTGGCCACTGCATGTGGCTGACCTTTCCCTCTCTCCCTACAGGTCAGATCGTCTTCATCAAAACAGGTCAGATCGTCTTCATAACTATCATCACCTAATGCGGCCACAGCCACGGCTCTCATTAAAACCAGTATTTAATCTAGGCGCTGTGACTAAGAATCAAAGGAGAAGGGGTGTTTGCCCACACAGAGGAATTAGCAGTCTAGGAAGAAGTTGGGGTGGGGGGGGGAAGTTGGAATGAAAATTGCTCTTTTTTGCAAACTGCTGTACACCGAGATCCAGCCCGAACTCGCGCACACCCGCACAGATCCCGTTTTCTGCGGGGGCTCCCCGGCCAGGAACCCCGGTCGGGCGCCGAGCCCCGCCGCCCCTCCGGCCCATCCCCTGCTGCCCCCGGGACGCCCCGGCCGCGGCCACCCACGGACCTGAGGCGGTCGGGACGCGGTGATGGGGCCCCCACGACACCCGCGCCCGGCGGACTCCCGCGGACAGGTGTCGGGGAGATCCCATCCCACCGCGACCAACCCTGTCCGCCTGGGGCTGGGTCACGCCGGGTGCCCCCCGCGGACCCCACGGCCGCCCCCAGCCCCCTGCGAGGTGCGATGCCGCGCGTGTAAAACACCCGCTCAATCACTTACTGGCGCTTGAATTACTCCCCACCTCCCTCCCCTGTTTTAGTTGCTGATTATTTTCTTTTTAGCACAAAAAGAGCGTCCTTCCCCCCCTCCCCGGAACGCAACAGCTGATCCCGCGCGTGGGGCCGCGGCGCGGCAAGGGGGCGGCTGGACGAGTCCGCGCTCCGCTCCGGGTCCCGCCGCTCGCCCCTGCCAGTTCCCCCCGCGCTCCTCATTGAAAAGCGCTTGGGACCACGGGCGCGGGACGCGGGGGAACCTGCTCGTATTTCCTGCGCTACGAGGAAGTGGGATCCGTGGTCCGTTTGGTGCCGCGCTTCCTTTACTCGGGACAGCGGTTAGGCAGCCACTTTGAAGTATTTATTAAAGACCTTAAACCTCTAGAGAAGGTCCTCCCTCACCCGGTCGTCTTGTCCTTCTCCTTCTTCTTCTCTTTTCTGTTCTTCTTTTCTTTCCCCCACAAGTATTAAAGACGGAGAAACCGTCAAGAAATAAAGAAAGAAAAGAAAGAAAGAAAGAAGAGGAAACCCCAAGCACTGGGGAAGACTTGCACTTTGGGACAGAGGGGGGCACCGTGCCCTGCAGGGTGGGACAATAGTTCTTGCTTGCTCTACTGCTAATATGCAGCTCCATCCCCGGTCGTCTGGCTCGGGGAAAAGAGGAAAAAAACAAAAAACAATAGGGAAAACAAACAAACAAAAAAAAAACAGTAGGGAAAAAAACCAAAAAAACCTAAGAGGAATGAAAAAAAATAGGGGGATGGGGGGTAAAGAGAGAAAGGAAAAAAAGCGACCCACGACATTAAAAACACCAACAAAAAAACCCTCACAACCACGCGTGGAGATGACAAACAGCAAAATATACATACCTCGCTGTGCCCGGGAGCACGTCTAGTGTGCACTTGTGGCTGGGGAGAGGTTTGGGGGAGCCTGCTATGTCTTCATAGCGGGCAGGAAATGTGTACGAGTTTCTGAAAACAAAGGGGAAACTTAAAAGGCTGATAGGGGCTTGGAGAGGTCTGGCCAGAGCCAAACGGAGCGGCTGCAGCCCGGGCTGCTGTCCCCGGCACCGGCGGCGGAGGATTGGCCATGCAGGAGCAGCCCTGTGCCCGCTGGGGAGCCCCGCCGGCACCGGCAGCGCCAGCGGCATCGCCAGGCTCAGCAGCCGTTCCACTCTCGGGTTCGGGCGAGAGCTCCTGTATTTTACTCTCTTTCGGTCTGGGCTGGTGTCATGCCTGTTGGTTTGTTGAGAGGTTGGTTTACCTTTGGCTTTGGGTTCGGTTTTTTCCTGCCACCAGCGGCTGCAACCCAAAGCCACTAGAGCAGCCAAACCAGGTGAAGCAGAGCAGGGGCAGGTGAAGGCAGACTCCCGAGCTGCCCTACAATTGCGGCTGCGGGGGGCAAAGCACAGCCTGTTTTATGGACGGACACTCAAATTTTTTGTCTTGAGAGGAGAGAGTAATTCCCAGGGAAATCAATTCGTCTTTTCAGGGGGTTCGCAGGAAGAGTTAGGAGAGAATTTCATTATTAATGATAACAATAAAAATTAAACCCACCCCTCCATGCTGCTTTTCACGGTATAAAGGAAGAATCACGCCCCAGCAGGAGAGCCGGCCAAGTAGGACAGCCACAGCTGGGCACGGGGTGCAGCGCCGTGCCTCCCACTGCTCACCGGCGGCGGGGGCCGTGGGGCCGAGGCGACCCGGGAGCCGTCGGGGCAGAGTCGTCGGGGCGTGCGGGCCATCGGCCGGGGCACCCGCCCGCTGTGGCTGGGCATGAAGGGATTGTGGGGTGCCAGGGCAGGGTCGGCACTGCCGGGGAAGCTTCAGGCCTCCTCCAGATTGGTTCCTAGGTTGTCTTCAGAGCCAGGGCAGGGAGGTTTGGCAAGCTCAGGTTCAGTGTGGTAGACAAAAGTGGGGGGAGGGAGGAGTTTGGGTGTGAGGGTGGCGAGGTGGACAAAGACGAGGGGAGCAGAGGAGGACTTCGGGGCCAGTGGTACCTGAGCCCGAGCCACCCGCGCCCAAGGCTGTGAGGCGGATCTTGGCTGCCCTACCCCCTAAAAAACCCCCAACCCCTGAACCCGATGAATTACCGCTCTCCCTTAAGCGTGGCAGGGCCGGGCCGGGGTCAGGGCACGAGGGAGGCGGGTGGAGAGGGGCTGCGGGCTGGATGCGCCAAGGCCAGGGTCAAGTTCAAGGCGAGCCTGGGTAGGACAGGGAAGGGGGGGAGCTTACTCACTGCCACAGCCGCTGCGGCCACATCCCTGGGCCTGGTGGAGGAGAGGACTGGGGGTGTTCCTGCTGCCACACGACCTGCGCTTTGGGTAGAAGGAGGCCGCTTGCCGCCCCCCCCAAGGATCATTCCTGAGCTCCCCCGAAGCCAGAACGGCTCCGAGGGGAGGGAGAAGGGCAGCCCAGCTCCAGAGCGATTCTCTCCAGCCGGAGCTGAGCCCACCGGGGCGGGGGACGGCAGAGCGGGGTTGGTAGCTCTTGGGCAGGGCTACTCGTGTACCCCTGGGCCCTGGAGGGGATTTGGGCAGATGGCGGCTGGCAGGGACTGGCTCTGAAGTGGGACCCCGGTATGGTTTTTCCGACTGCGGGGAGGCCGGTAGGACAGGGAGGGATCCTCTCAGCTGCATTTCCCACGGATGTCTCCAAGGGGCAGGCGGCATATGCCAATGATTTTAATAAATATTTTTTTACGTAATATTATTACCGAACATAAATTAGGTTTTAATAGCCGTTTGATTACCCAGGGAGCTGCAGTGTGCGCGGGGATGGCCGCGTTGGGAGGAGCACGGCCGCCGAGGAAGCCCCAGATCCGTTCCCCATCTAAACTTCCTTGTCAGCGTCGGGACGGGGGGGAGGGGGTGTTTTTCCCTCCCTCTTCCCCTTCCTCTGGGTGTAGGCAACCCCCATCTCACCCCAGAAGTGAGCAGGGCCCCGTGTACCTTCATCTCCCCACCTAACTCCCTCACACCGGCTGGAAACAACTCTATTGATATTCGAACACACGGGACAAAGCCCGAAAAACCCAAAACGAAGGCTGGCCCGGGGGGGCGTAAGCGATGGGCTCGGACGGGTGTGAGGAGCAGAGCGCTCTCCTGGGCTGCACAAGCTGCCGCTGAAGGCAGCGCAGCCACCGCAGGGCGCTCGGAGCCCGGCTCACAGCGCTGCCTCTTAGCAGGGCGTATTTCGGTGGCTTGACAAGGCCGACCTTTTACCACGATTTCCTGGCCGCTGTCACACTTGCCTTGGTTATCCCGGTGCGGCGGACTGTGTCCGGAGAGCTGCTGTCCCGGCAGCCCTGCACGGGCAGCTCCGCCGGCCGGGCCCCGTCGGCGCACGTGGAGCCAAACGCCGGGCCAGCATCCCGAAAAAGTCACCTCCCAGCGTCTCTCCGTACCTCCCTGAATACATCTGACAACCCAAACCGCTCCCTGGGCTAGAAGGAAAAAAAAAAAAAAAAGGAAANNNNAAGGAAAAAAAAAAAAAAAAAGGAAAGAAAAGAAAAGAAAAAAGAAAAAAGAAAAAAAAAGAGAGAGAGGAAGAGAGAGAAAAAAACTCGAAGGGAAAATGTGAGCTCTGGGTCATCACAAGTTTCTCCTCTCCCAGGCTGGATGGAGGCTACCAAAAAGACGGAAAGACGGGAAGCAAGGACGATCTACGGCTCAAAGCAGCCGAGCTCAGAACCTGGTCATTGCGCCTCCCTCTCCGTCCCGAAACGCCCCGCTTTCTCAGCCTGTGGGGGAATGAGCACCCCAGCCAGACACGCACCGGGGAGAGGGGTGAGCCCGAGGAAGGCAGGAGCCGGAGGAAGCTGTGTTCTCGCCGTGTAAATATCTTACTAAAGGAGATCTTCCCTTGCAAGTCATTTGGAGAATATGCATACCCTCACCCTTTTCTTTCAGCCTAGAGGCTTCCCAGAGTTTTAGGGGCTTTTGTGGCTTTTTTTTTTTCCCCTGGACGGGAGAGCCCAGCTGGGTGGAAACCTCCGGTTCCAGTGACCAACGGACGTTTTAAGAGTTTTTTTTTGCAGTCGCCGCTCAGCTCATCACATACCTTATAGAAGGTTTTAGAGAGCCTTTGGCATAAAAAAGGAAACAGCTCGTGCAGTTTCAACACGTTTTATTATATTTCTGTATGCATTACTCTCAAAACATATCACAAGAAATGATGAAACCACTTAAACCTTCAAATAAAAAATCTGAAACAGTTTATGCTCACAATTGTACATATTTATAGTTAAGAAACATTCTTTATAAATACTGTTTCCTCTGTAGCAAGTTAATACCATAATTTAATTACAAGTGGATAAATATGGTAACAGGTATTTACAGGAGGAAGGGCGTTATTATGGAAAAGCTAACGGCACGACGTTTATTTTTCCTCACAATCTTCCGAACAGGAACTAACAAATTGAACTTGCAAAAGCACTAAAACATCACATGTAAACCCAGCTAACAGAAAAATACATTCACAAGCGTTGTTGTTCATGTGTGTGTCTGTGAGTAACAGAATGGAGACTTTGGCACGGTATTTCTTCCCCAGTCTATAGTTGAAATGCAGTTTACAATCAAGTTGCCTCTTAAAAAGGAACACAATATTCAAGATATCACAATTACAAAAGAAACCATTTTTTTCTTCCACTTTACTTTTTTTAAAGGGATGAACTAAAAAAAGAGAAGAGAAGGAAGTGGAGAGGGAGAGCAGGAGAAAAGAAAACAAGTCCATCATTTTCTCAGGGAGAGAGAAAGAGGGGGGAAAAAAGAAGGGGAAAAAAAATGAAGAAGAAGAAAGGGACCAATCCGCGGTTTACAAACGGGACGAACTTCTATACACCGAGAATCCAGGAAAACCTCGTTCCCCACCTCGCAGGAGGAAGGAGAGGGCCGCTATATACACAGTTTGTGGGGCGGGAGGGCGCTGGCTGGTCCGGGCGGGGAGGCGCGGGGGCCAGAGGAGTTTGAGTCTCTGATCTTTTGTCTGAAGACTCCAGAGGGAGAGTTTCTTTCCGCCGGCTTGGGAAGCTTTTAGCTGGGTGATGTGTTGGTGGCGCTTGGGCTTGTTTTTTTCCCCTCTCTCTCTCCCCTTTCCGTTCCTCCGTTGATTTTCTCATTCTCTTACGTTTTTTCAGTACGTAGTTCTTAGAATATTTTTTTTTGCTGGTTCAAAATGTTTTCGAAAAGAAAAAAAGAACAAATCCAACCACAAAAAAAAAAGACGCGAAGGCGGGAGGGTGGTGGGAGATGAAGGCCCCCT
>VXAC01005656.1:0-51290 GCA_013399225.1 Rhipidura dahli
GCCCACCTGGGCTCATGTCCAGCCATTGCCACCAGCACCCCCACGTTCTTTTCCTCTGGGCATCTTCCCAGCCCCTCTGCCCCGACCTGGAGCAATTCAGGTGGTTCCTTCTTGAAGAATGTCCATCTTTCCTGGGCAGATGAAGGAGCTCCAGTACTTGCACAGTTGCTGTTACTTGTGAAGCAATTTATACATTCTGGTAATATCTCAGAGCAGTCTCAGCCACTGCTTTAAACCAGAACCTATATTTCAGAAGTAGTGTTTGTTTTGGAACCAGGGAGTTGGTAAATCCTAAAGTGTGTACCATTTGCAAACCTTGCTGGAGTGAGTGAAGTCTAATTTCACATATTTCAGGCTCTCTGGCACTCATGTGGATGATGCATTCTGCCTTGAAGGTGACTAACAGCAATTAAGAGCCAGAACATGTCATTATGATCCTCTGTGAGGGGGCAGCCACTTTTGAAGCTGCTGCAATTGAAACACTGAACTAGTGATTCGAATGTAAACTGGTGCATTTTTAAGGCTGTAGAGTTTCATGTTAGGAGTGTCTGCAGTGCCTTAGGGATGTGTGTTGCTGCCCTCACAGCTCAACATGTGCCACGCAATGCAGTGAATTTTGGTGAAGGGCACAGTGATTCTGGAAGAATGGGTTTGGGCTGATGCCTTAAGAGGCCTCCTAGAAACAGAGCCCAGCCAGGAGTAAGGGAATAAAGGTGGGGATTTATTGGAAAGGCCTCCAAAGGTACCCCTGGGGAGCCAGAGGTGCTGCCCAGATGGGCCCCGAGATGGACCCTGAGAGGCCACGAGTTCTTCCCACTTTTCTAGCTTTGGTTCATTTGCATCTCAGGGTTCATTCTCCAATTAAAGCTGCAGTTAATGATGGAATTGCCCTCAGCTTGCCCCCCTCAGAGGCTCTTTGGTTGATACTTTTTGGGCCCAGTTTGGGCTGGGTGTCCTTGGAGAGCAGCCCCGGAGAGGCTTTGCTGTGTGTGCCCAGCACAGAGAGCAGCACTGAACAGGGAACAGGCAACTCCAGAGTTACACACTGGGCACTGCAGGGGTTGGAAATATAAAAGTTCAAACCTAAGGCATCAGGGCTGTGATGAGTAAACAGTGATTTCTGTAAGGCATTGCACTGGGGATAATTGTTTGGATTTAGGGAGGGAGGAGGAGGAGTTTTTAGGTTTCACTGAGGTTGCTTTTCTCCTTCCCCTGAAATGGGCAGAGTACAAAATGGTTGGGTGACACCTCTGTGGGTTTTGTGTTTGGTGGTGTTTGTGGGTTTGGGGTGTTTTACCCATCTCTGCCCAGGAACTGCTGGGACATGCAGCTGCCCAAGCTTTTGAGAAGCTTTGTCCTGGGGGCTATAGGGCTGCAGCTCAACCTCAGCTTGCCCTGGACAGGTCTGTGCCCCACTGGGGAAATGTGCCTGAGCTGAAACTTGGATAGAAGCTTAATGCATGAGCGATGTTCTTTTTGCCATCTCATCTGGCTGTCAGGGCAAAAATTACCTATAAATGTGTATTTTCAAATTTTTTTGTGTTTTTTTTAATAGTTTTTGGGGGTTATTTTTGTGGGTTTTTTTGTTGGTTTCTTTTGTCTGTCTTGTTTTGGGGTATTTTTGTTTGGTTTTGTTTTGTTTGGGGTTTTTTTTTGTGGGTTTTTTTGTTGGTTTCTTTTGTCTGTTTTGTTTTGGGGTATTTTTGTTTGGTTTTGTTTTGTTTGGGGTTTTGTTTGCTGGGTTGTTTTATTTTATTTTTTGGTTGAGTTGGTTTTTTTTGTTTCTTTTGTTGTTGGTTTTGAGTTTTGTTTTGGTTTTTTTTTTTTTTTTTTTTTTTTTTTTTTTTTTTTTTTTTTTTTGGTGTGAAGTTTTTTTTTTTTTTTTTGGTTTGGTTGTTTTTTTTTTTTTTTTTTTTTTTTTGTTTTTGTTTTTTTTTTGTTTTTTTTTTTTTTTTTTTTTTTTTTTTTTTTTGTTGTTGGAGGAGGAACATTTTGTTAGAAACCAGAAATCTCTTTTCTTCCTGAATAACAAGATCCAGTAAGGGAGGGAAACTGGAGTTCTTATTGTGCTCTACCTTTCTTTGAGGCTTTATTACAAACCCAATTGTTTCTTTGCCAGAATTTATGTAGGGATCTTAGCTTTGGTGGGTAGCCATTTAAAACAAATGCTATATCTGTGTCAGTCTGAAATATGAGGAAATATCTGGGTGGGAAATGGTGGAAGCTGCAAGTTCAAGATGCAGGGGGAAAAAGAGACTGAAACTTCACACAGGAGCATCTCTGCAAAGAGCTCATTTCAAGGTTGTGATGGGATGGGGTCCTCAAATAACGGTATTTAGGTAATTTGACATGAACTTGGGGAGATAGGGCTAAAAAATCCAGCCTTTAGGTTTAAAGGTCAAGCATACTGCATTAAACCAAGGGAACTAATTTATATGAGAATAGATGAAATATCTCCTTCCAGCTCTCTAGAACAGGCCACTAAATATTTTTTAATTGTGGCTGGTCAAGAGTTACTTAATCTGATTAATCACTGCCAACCTTTAACAGCTTCCTGCTGATGAATGGAGGTTGTTAATGCTCATTTCTCTCCCTTCCCTTGCCCTGCCTTGCTCCCTAAGAATGGCTTCTTTTGTACTGCCATAGGAAACCTTCAGAGACTCTCAGGAAATTATTGCTGACAGCCAAGCTCATGCTTACAGTAACAAAATGATCTCATGGCCATGCATGGGAAAAATAATGTTATTTTTTGTAGCAATTAACTTACAACTGTGGTGATTTATTGAAAATCACTATGAAAAAACCTGCCCAGGATATTGGCTTCAGTTGAGATCATAATCCTCATTTTCTCCTGAATCAACAGATCAAACTCTTTCAATCCTCCCATTCTTGATGAAGCTGTTCCTCCTCCAACTCTGCCTCCCCTCTCCACTTCTGCATTAGTGGCTTTTGTCCTTTTCCTCCTCTCAAAAGGACAACGGCAAAAAGTATTTTGCTACTTCAGGAGGTGTGGAAGGACAGAAACTCCAGGTTGTCAATGTCCAACGGAGCCAATGGCTGTAAACACCTCATTTTTGTTAGTGAAAACATCCAGATCTGTTTTTTAGAAGGCTTTGAAAATGTGGCTCTGGCATCAGCTGTGCTATTTCTGACCCCAGGATGCTCAAGGGCTCTTCAGAAGATTTTCCTGTTGCCAACTTTGACTTATTTCAGGCTTTGCTGACTTGAGGCTGGTGCAGTGCATTGATATGTACATTGAATTAATATTTTTGTGATTTCCTGGGAATTCTCTTGCATATTCTTAAATGAACACCTCAGAATTCCACAAGAGTATATAAAATAAAAGTTTCTTACACCAGTGACTGCTCTATTTGTTGGCATGTAAAGCAAGCCAGAAGATTTTACTGCCATGTGCACAATGTTAGCTACATTAGGAAGTACTAAAAAACCAGGTTTTTCCTGGCTGTTCTTCCACTTGGAAGTGCTGGTGGACACTCAGGCTTAATTGGAACTGGAAAGCATCTTGCAAATTGGGTTTTGGATGTAATTTGGTTGTTAAGTAAAGCTTGCCAAATGATTTTGTTGCGTTCATGTTAAAATCTGGTGATTTAGAATGGGTTGGGCTAAGTGAAAAGGTGTCTTAAAAAAAAAAAAAAAACAAACCCAAACACAACCAAAACTCAAGATTTATTTGTTTTAGGGCAAAACTGCCTAAGTGAGAGGCTTTTAGTGCTGCTGTCCTGTGCTGGGATCCTGTTCCAGCCCATGTGGGACATTTCCTCTTCCCCCCCAGCACTGTTGCATGAGTGCCACAATTATTGTTTGGCAGGAAAAAATTGGTAACACTTCTTCAGCTCCCTATTTCCTCTTAGGTAAATCTTGTTAGAACTTCTGGAGGTAAAGAACTAAAATATTTTTGTAATCTGTTTTCCAGGAGCTTTACAAAGTGAGAGAATAGTTTGCATTAAGAAAAAAGAACATTATATCTCACTAAATGAAGGGAGCAATGAAGCTGGTTTGGGGAGGGTGATAGCCTGTTGATACACACTATTTTGGGGAGAGATCTTCCACGATGGGAGCTTTTTCCAAAGGGCTGCTCCCATCCCAACAATGTGGAAATCTTCAAAGGCACTTCTTCATCAGTATGCAAATCTTCAAAAGGGGAATTACACAGTAACAAGAAAACTCTCAGAGGGAAAGCTGTTACCCAAAGATGTAAAAATCTTTGTCAGGGACAGCTCCTCAGTGATTTAAAAGTTCTTCAAAGTGGAAATCACCTCAAACAATGCAAATTCTCCCCACACATGGGAAAGCACCGAGAATGCTCCAGTGTGTAATCTTTAAAGTGGCAGGAAGTGTTCTCTCAAAAATCTGTTTTGAATGGCATTTTTCAGAATTGGTGCTGTACAAACCCCTCTGCTGTGGGGTACCTTGAGGGTGGTGCAGCTCTTGAGTTTACCAGAGGAGTTTTGGTTATGTCTCTATCAGAAGGAGATCAGGCTGTAAACCAGCACTTTGAGATAAGTGGTTTTTATTAAGCTCTTAATGGGGAATTATGGACTGCTGGATGAAGTTCATTAAGCAGGTATTTGTCACCTCTTTTATATTTGCAGCAGATACATTATTTTTGCTTTTTTTGAAGCAACAAGTCCAACTTTGCAAGGATCAGAAGTCTTGCTGGTATGATGACAACTGGGGAGGGAATTTGTTTTGTCTCCTGTTTGTCCCAAATGTTTGGTGATGGGATACCCAGAGAGTCCTGAGGGACAGGGAGGCATCACTGGCTGTCAGGCCTCTTATTCTGTGTATCTTTGCATCTTACAGCTCTTTCATTTCCGAAAGATCAAGATGTGCTCTAATAGCAGTAATCCAAGGTTTGTTCTGTAGTTTTTGTGCAACTAAACTGCAGTCAAGTTTTTTGGTTTGTTTTTTTTTTTTTTTTTCTGGAAAAGCTGCACAACACTCATCCTTAGTTCAGCCATGTGCTCAGTACTCAGCCTCTTTTGAAGATTTGAAGTCCCAGTCCTTAGAGGAAGTAAAGAGGTCCTGCTCTGGTGTTGGGGTGTGCTCTGCCAAGTATCAGGGTGGTGTCAGGTGTTGACTGTGAGTTTGTCAGAAGAAAATCAGCATGCTGTCCCAAGTAAAAGGAAGTTATTTTAAACCATTTCTATCTCAATTAGCCCGGCAGTCCTGACAGCCACAAGAGGTCTGTCTCAGTCGCTGTCAGCTCCTGAATTCTGGAGCCCCCTTTGCTGTGCCTACCCTGAAAGTGTTGTGTCGTTGCTGAGCTGTGGGCAGGGAAATGGCAATTCTACTACGAGGTGTAAATAGCCCAGCTGAGCAAGTACAGCTTGCAGGGAAAGTTGTATTTGTGTAACTGGCTCTTTGCTCACCTGTTGAACCTGGTTAATCGTGTTTTCAGAGAACAGCACAAGCCCCTCTATGTACGATGACTGCAACATATACCCTGTATTTCAGTTTGATTTTGAAATATCACCCAGATGATTTGTGTTTGCTCTTAAAGCTATGCTGAAAGAATATAAAGGAAGTCATTATTCTAGTTCTGCTTAAGCTGGAGATTTATTCCATTTCCATAAACCTAAGACGACAGGCTCTTTTCAAGATAATTCACATACTGTGCCTTGCGAGTTTCCTGCTTATGATAGCTGAAAGGGAAACAGTTAGAAAAAGAAAAGAAAAAGCAAATCTTTTTCACTCAGTAAGTAGATTTTCCCCCAAATATGTGGAAGGTGATGCTGCTCTCAAGTGATCTTTTAGGTTTTGGGGTTTGCTGCCATAAAGTGAAATACTAAATATTTGCAATTAAGTAATTAATAATGAGGTGAAATAGTCTATTTTGAGTAGCAGTTATTTTATATCACAGCATTGATACGTTGAACACGCATCCTGTTTAAGTGGGATTTTATTATATTAGAAAGCAGTTTATGGATTATGTGTGTGGAAGGTGACCTGGAGGTTAACAACTTTTACAGTTCCCTATTAAAAACTAGAGTTGGCTTCTGTTAAAGGAAGGGGCTGTTGTTCTGCCCAGGAAATGTGGGCTTTGTTAGTGGGAAAAGACAGAAATAGACCCTGCTCTGTACCACAATCCTGACATATTTTACCTCAACCTGGCAAATTTCTCCCGTTTGCATAAACACAGTTATTGTGGCCATTATATATAAACGTGATCCACTCAAACACAGAGCACTTTCTGAAATGGGTTCAGAAGTGTGGTAGATGTCTGGGGGAGAAAAGCTGGCAGCTTACAGCAGAGGGATATTCTCTGTCAGGTTACAATATTTGCAAGGTACAAGCACTAATGTTGTTTTGCTCTGAAAAAAAAGCAAAGTAAAAATCCTGTGGCACTGCATTGAAAGTGCAGTGTGTGGGTGGACGTGCCAGTGCTGAGTGCTGGCAGATAATGAAGGCAGTCCCTTGATGACCTTAGTCCCAAAACCAGGCATGGAAAATGGGAACGAAACTGGGAGGAGCAGAAGAGCTTCATAAAGGGTTGCTGAATGCACAAAATTTTCAGCAGAAGAGCTTCTAATAAAAGGGTTCTTTGTTCTTGAGAACCTGTAGAACCTCTGCCCACAGCTCAGGGTCACTTTGGGCAGTGTGGCTCGAGCCTGGTGTTCCCAGGCAGAGGAGGGAAGGAGCACATTCCCTGGGAGAGCCTCAGGAGCAGGGACAGCAGTGTCCCTCCTTCCAAAATACTGTGGGTTGGGTAACTTTTGCTTACTGCTGAGGGGTTCAGGAGAGGACTGGAAGGTGAGGGGTGGAGGAGGACTGACCCAGATATTCTAGGAGGTAAAAGGGCTCTTGTTTTCCTTCAATTTATGAGATAAATACATTCAGTAAATGCTAAGATTTTCCCTTCCTTTGTCAATATAGAAATGTTGCAGTGAGGTTAAAAAGAACACAAAACATCCAGGTTGCCAAGCTGAGACAAACTGCACTTCATAACATCTAAGCATACTTACTTAAACTACTTCTTTTATTTAAAAAAATTTTATATATATATATATATATCTATATCTATATATCTCCAGTGCCATGAGAGACATTAATTTGGCTTCCCACTGGGTCCTCCACTCGGGGCTGACATTGTGGAACAGACTGGTTGAAGTGTAGAACTGTCAGAATTGGGGGGTACAGGTTCCAACGCTGGTTTTCCATCGTACCGAATATTTTTTTCGTGTGTTCTACTCAGCAGCAGTGACAAGGTGTTTAGAGATGTTATTTTTATATGAAAAAAATAAACATGAATTGTTGGCGTCTTATTTTTGAAAATTGTTTCAAAGCTCCTTGCATGTGTTCTGCAGTGCACAGGTGGTGTGAGGGGAAGTTCTCCACTTCAATGTGAAAACAGACCCTTTTTGTCTATGTATCAGACCTGCTGTGGGTGTCAGAATTGTCTGGCTAATTGAAATATGACGTGTTTAAAATATCTTCCTTGTATGTGGGGAAAACATGATAATTTTCCTCTGACAAACTTGCAGTAGACCCCTGCCAGGTCATAAAATTTTCCTTTATTTGCCTGAGTATAAGTGATGGGGCCCTGGTAGCCACAGGATCACAGGTGCACACACATCAGACACAGCAGTGGCTCTAAATTATGTCTTAAAACAAATCTTCTCCCCCAGCTTGGGCTGGGGCTCTCAGGGTTGTGTGCATGAGGTGGATTTTCTGTGCAGCAAGGAACACGTTATTGAGCCTTCCTTGCACAGAGGCGACTAGAAAATGAGACAAAAAAATACACCTGGATATTCTGGGTGCAGCCCCACCTTGGAGGCTTTCTTGTAGGGGATGACCCAGCTCCACTTGTAGGTTCTAACCCAGGTTTGCAGTTGGAATTCCAGCTGGAATTGGTTTCCTGGTAACTGCTTGGCTTGGAAGAAGGGAGTGAGCCCTGCCCGGTGGGTGTTGGGGGTCTCAGAGCGCTCTCAGTAACACACAGCACACCCACTGCTGGGCTTTGGGGTGTGCTTGGGTTTTTTTGGCCTCTCACTCCCTTCTGTGTGGTGAGGAACAGCTCCTCACGCCCTGCTCTGCAAAGCCTGAGCCTCCAACCTCAGCCTGAGCTCTGATTCCTGTTTGGGAATGGGAGCGACTTGGAATCCTCCACCAGGGTGCAGCTGGGCCACTTGGTGCTTCTGTGTTTCCTTTCCCCTCCCTGCCCTGCTCTCAGATCTCGTCTCTGTGGAAGGGAGGAATTTGCTGCAATGCTCAGCAGATGACAAAGGCTGGAGAGTTTTTGATCTGGAGATACATGTGTTTGCTGGCCAGGGCTCAGCCATGTGTCAGTGTTGAATTTAAGGCTTGCAGTGGCTCCCTCATCCCTCCAGTCCATCTTTAGCACCCTCAGACACTCTCCTGGTAGGGCTGGTCTGAGGCCTTACAAGGGTGATCAAAAGTGTTTGAAAACCACCTTTGAGTAAACTAAAAATGCAGGTTTTATTCAGTGAGTTATAAAACATTACTGATACAAATACTAATATTTGGGAAATGGGTTTGAAAGCAAATAAAAAAAATGCTTTCCACTTAAACATTGTTTTTTTAATTTTTCTTCTGTGTAAGACATTATTTGTTATGTATTTATTGTGAATTTCTTTGAGGGGACTGATTTAACATGAGTCTTAGTCTCTGGAGTGTCTCATGAATGGGTGTCTGCAGAAATGTCAGCTATTTTGAATGGTCGAATAACATTTATAGAATGTGAATGTGGTGCATTTTTGAAGTCTGTCAAGGAAATCCTTAAATACCTAAGGTACTGCATTCCATGCCTTGGAAAAGGCTCTTCTGTAATGCAGGTGTCTATACATGAATGTTGTTTCTAAACAGATAAATAAATTTTGGGCTCTAGGCAGGAAATTTGAACCACTGCTTCTGAGGTGGGTAATTTTGGGGCTTGCTTTTTCTTTTATTAAAATTAATTTTTTATACAAGTTTGAGTAAAAACTCTGTAGAAATTCTCCAAAGAGAGAACAATGAAAAAAGGGGGAAAAATGTCCATGTAGGTGATGTTCTTTTCCTTCAAATATCTGCATTTCACCAGCACATGTGCAGTAAAAATCATCTTCAGATTCTAAACCTGAGTTTGTTTCCCCTTGGTGTTTGAACACCAGGGTGTTAAATCTGATTGCTGCTTATCCAAAGTGTTTTAAAATACTAAACATGCTGGTAAAGAAGGAACCTACTAATGAGACATTATTATAACTACATTTTTTTTTTTTTTCAAGCTGCCATTTCCTGTTGCAGAAAAGCCTGGTCTGCCAGTAGATATGGGAGGGCTCCCACGTGTGTTTTTGTGCCTTCCTTGTTCCCCAGGTGGCAGGGTGCTTCATGGCATTGATGGATTTGGCTCTTTGTTCTGCATCTGAGCTCCTTGCAGCAGAGCATAAGGATGTATTCTGAATTTACTCCAGCATGGAAACTCATCTCCAAAGGCTCATTCTGGAGGGCTGCTTTGCTGACAGCACTGACTCGCCTTGGTTCATGGCAGGGCTGATATTTTAATGTGAGGATGTGAGTTTGAGCAAAGTGCATGGTTCCAGTGGAGTGGTGAAGCTGGGGAATTTCACTGCAACATAGAGAACCCCCCCAAAACACAAAAAGTCACGACAACTTCATGAAAACCAGATCTGTCTCTCATTTGCCTTAAAAATCCAGCCCTTGGAGGAAAAGAAGAAATGCTGTAGTGAGACATTCTCAGTATTTATTTAGCTTTTAAATTTTTATTTTGCAAACTGTCTGACCCTCCATTTCTGCTGGGACAATGAGGTGATGAGAAGCTTTGTTTCACTTGACTCTTCTGTTAATTCAAGTAAGCATTGAATGATTTGAGCTATAGCACTGATTCCACTTTGGCTTTCTAAAGTGCTCAGCACTGGCTCTGCTCTGTTCCTGATGCTTTTGTTGCAGCTATTGGGAGTTTTTGGTGCAGGGAGCAGGAAAGCTGCTAATAAGATTCTCACAATCTTTGTTGTTCTGGAAGCATTTGTTTGCAAGGTTGGGAAAGTGAATTGATTTACATAGTGAAGGTTATTTCTCCAGTGAAGAGCTAGTTTCATTTTTGAATGAAGGTTTGTTTTGACAGAAAACAGTTCTATGAAGAAAATGTGAATTTAAAAAGACCTTGGCAAGCATTTGCTTCTTGTTCTCCTTTTCCCTTCTACCATGAAATGAAATACCTTTCCAGGTATGGCCATCCTGGTTCTCTTGGCAACTGATGCAAAAGAAAGTCAATTTGCCATGTGCTGCGATCAACTGAATTTAGCATTTGCTGAAAGATAAATATAAGTATCAGAGGCTGTGCAAAAGCTTCGCTAATCATCCCTCTTGCTGAAGTCGGGGATCACTGTGAGCACGGGGTTGGGAATGTAGTGACAGCAATTATTGACTTATTGTGTTAATGATATGACAGCTTGTTATAAATTGCCAGAGGTTAATGGGATGAGGAGTTGGTATAAAACCTCTTGAAAACTGATGATGTATTATTTTCTTTACTTTCCTTCATGAATATGCATTTGAGGCTGTGGATGTAACTTTGCAACAGTTTATTTGCAGTTGGAGGGGAGGGAGAGGCACGCGTGGTGTTTTACCAGCGCTTGGTGTGCCACACCCAGTGGTGGCACTTTCGGGGTGCTGGGGCTGTAAATGGAGCTGATCTCTCCTTGTCTCTCTGTCCCTCCTGCAAAGCTCTTCCCCTGACCCCTGTCTGCAGAAGCCACGGAGGAAGGGGCTTCTCCTAAACCTCCTGGTAAGAGATTGTTGGTTTTGTGTCCATGGAAATGGACACACTGCTTCCTGATCTGATCCCTGCTCTGGGATTTGAGGTTTCTCTGATTCCCTGATTCCTGCTAATGCAGTCCTGCCCATAAAACCCACCAATTCTAATTCTTGGAGACTTGAGAGCTGGTTCTTTGCTGCTCTCAGTGCAGCGACTGGGCATCACCAGGATATAAATACATACTTTTGTTATATTCTAAGCCTTCCTGTTTCAGGGAGGGAGGTGCCTTGATCAATACAACACGTTAAAAACACATTTCAAAGAGTAAATAAACATGGGTTCAGTCCCCACTGTGATCTCTACCTGTGAAACCAGAAATTAATGAATGGAAGGTGGAAGTGACCTAGTACTAGATACTCAAGCCTAAATGTCTTTCTAAAAATTATTATATTATATATTTTTTGTATAAAGTTTATGCCCTAGAAATATTCACTGTAAGATTTATAGGGGTGTTTTTTTGTGACAGACAGATGATCTGCTGGTGATGACAGATTCAGATTTGGCAAATACATTTAATTCTGAAGCATGCTTCTTGCTGATAAAACAGGATCAAGGCATGGCATGAGGATTATCTTAGGATTTGGGAATGCAGGCATGGGATATAAAGAACCATTATCCCTGGCAATATGGACCAAATTGTAACTTTAATAATCATGATTCTAGAATGTGTTAAACCACGTTTAAAACCATATATTTTTGCTGGTCTGAAAGTTTTTAATTCTGTTCAGCCACTCTTAGTCCAGGGACCTGGTTATTCCTTATTTCCCTCTGGATTTTAGACCTGCTGCAACAATCTTGGTTAGAGCAGTTGTCCAAAGCAAGGTTTTGTAACCAAATCCTCCCCTCAGGAAGCTTCAGTTCACAGGTCCCCAGCATTGCTGCTGGATCCAGCATTTGAGTACAAGTACCCAAAAGCAGGAACAATTTCTTTATGATGGTAGAAGAGTGTTTGCCTCCAGATATTTTTCTCTTTCACTTATCTGTATACTTTTTAAAATTTTTGAGCCTTTTTTTTTGCCTAATTCTGACAAAAGGGATCCTTCAGCATCAGGATGCCATTTTACATCTGGCCACCATCACCAGATCTGCTTTTTGGATGGTTCCTTTTAAGCTCTTCCTTGTTTCAAAGGGTCACATCTGCCAAACCATCTTTTGCTACACGTGTTGGCCAGGAAGCTGTGTGCCAGATCTGTGTATGTGTGACAATGAGAAAAACCCTCTGTCCTCAGAAGGCTGCCCAGAGTGTATCTGAAGTGGAGAATCATTCAAACAGGCAGCTACAACATCCAATTATTTGAAAAAGCATATCCTATAAACTTTTCATGGTCCTACTGTTTCTAACTGGTCTCATAGATGTCTGCTCAACACCTAATGGTGATTGCTTCACCCTCTGTGAGGAGTGAATCTCTTTTGTTCATTAGCCTCCAAAATGCATCCATTAGGAAAAAAACCATTTATAGTTAAGCAATGCAGAGAGGAGCAAAACTTTCAGTGTTGGAGTGCGTGACACTGCTGGCTGAGTCACATTCCTGGGGAGACAATTCCGTGTCTTTATTGAAATGCATTAAATGTGGCTGAGTAGAAGGGAATGCATCAGGTGCTGAAGAACAATCAGAGCACATCTTGTAAATCATTTACAGAAACAAGACATCCTCACATCAATGCTAATTAGCTGAGAGCTTCCAGAGATTTCAGGAAAAAAACTTGGTGTGAGCAAAACCTGAAGACTGTTATTTCTTGAAGAATGGATAGGGAGGATTAAAAATATATATTGGGAGGTTAGATTGGTATTGACTGTATAAATAAACTGAAGGATTGCTGTCAGACTGTGTCTGTAAACAGCAAATTTATTATAAATAAAATTTTAAAGCCCTGTAAAACCCCCATGTGTCCCTCAGGAAGTGTAGTGCAAGGAAAGGTGTCACAAGCTTGCATGGAAATCCTGTTCTTTCAGCTTGAATTGGTGTTTTGAACCTAAAGCTTTCCTTGCTCTCCTGTCTCCTTACATCTCTCTTTAATTATGTATTTGGGATTTATTAGGTTTTATTTTCTCAGTCAAAACCAACAGTCTCAGCTATTCATCCTGCCCTTTTATCTTTGCAAGGACAGCTCTGTAAACTTTTAGAGTGGTTAAAAAATCCCACATCACAAACTTGTAAAATATTAGGGAGAAACATCTATAGTGGCTGCCTTCATAATTGGTTTTCAGTGTTATTAGCAAGGAAGGGTTTACTGTATGAACACCTCAGCAATTAGGAAGGGAGCCCAAGCAAAATCAGTTTTTAGTAGTCTGGGTAGTTTGCCTGTCCTCTGGGGTTTTCTTGCATAGATTTACCTTGATTATAAGTTCAGCAGATTAATTTCAGGATGAGTCCTTATTAGAGATCATGCTATTCCAGCAGGGGAAAAGAGTATTTGTGATGCTGGTCTCTGCAGGTGGAACAGGAAGGCATCTCTGCAAGGCTGCACAGGCCAGGCCAAGCCACACTTGTACATGGTTTGATTTTTGTCAAGAGACTGAAGCACCCATTTGCTCTGTCAAAAGCAGAGGAGCAAGGGCAGAATAATCTCAGAGAGAGGACAGGTGCCAGACAAGACCCCGGGTTTCAGGAGACACGTGGATTTGGCTGCAAGGCTCCTTGCACACACTCCCAGGGGCTGCTGTGGGAAAGGGATGTTCTTTTCCAGCAGGACTGAGTGCTGTGCAGCCTGGGGGATACAGCCCTTTGTTGTGCTTGCAGAGAGCTGTTCATCCATGTGGGTTCTGTGAGTTTGTCAGGGTTCAGAATCCTCCTCAGTGCTGACGAACCTGGATGTTCCCTACGTCACTTTTCTTAAACATCATCTGTTGGGGCTTTTCCTCCCCATTAATTAGTGCTTTTTCAGCTTGGAGAGAGGAGCAGGCAGGACTGATGCTGCCTGAAGCAGGATGAGGTGACAGGGATGTGATTTCTCCTGATTTTCTGGTGCAGTCAGAGCCCTGCTCTTGGTCAGGATGAGCCCTCGTGGATTCTCACAGCCATGGGATACCCTGAAGAACAATTTCCAAAAGTTCAGCTCCCTAAACCATCAAAGATACTTCTGAAATCTGAACATACCCAAGGGCTTTATGCCTTCTTCCCTCCATTTAATTTAGGAGACATTTCACTTAACCTGGAAGGCAAGATGACTTTTTTCCTCATTTTTATAATTTCTCACCTCATCTTGCACTGGGAAACAGCTGGTGCTGCTCTATTTAAATGTATTTCTGTACCCAAGATAAATTCTTGAGATGCCACAGACTGATCTGCATCATTCCATTTCTTGATGCCTTTTAAGAATATGATATTTTTGTGTTTTCCTTTATAATTCCCTCTCCCAATGCAACAAATCAGAATTCAACAACCCAAGCTGTGCAGAGCATTGCTGTGCTCAGCAGACAATGGTGATATTTGGGACAGGGTGTTTTTTGCGAGCTCTCTAAGCAATATTTTCTTTCTATTCCAATCTTTCTAATCCTGACCTTATTATTAATGTGTTCCATCACTCTTCCTAACTTGGGAAATTGTTCTTGCCTTCGGATTGCCTTAGGCCAGCAGAGGGGAACAAAGGGCCGGCACACACAATCAGCCCTGAAAACGTTAATTGATATTTTACCACTTCTGAATAGTTAAATCCCAAGATAATAAACCACAATTCATTAGGCTATTTCCCCATTTCTCAGGATTACCCAAATCTGTGTCTGAGGAGGGAAAGAGACCCTTTTTGTGTGGAGTCCTCACCTCTGCCTGCCGGTCACGGCTTTTAAGGATTCCACGAAGCTGGAAGCATTAGTGGACATTCCTCCACTGAAGCTGCTTCCCCAGTGTGGATTTCCCTTTAGATGAGTAACTCTCATATAAATGGAATTGAGCAACTGCAACTCTGATATTGGAGTTGCTAATTTAGGCCTCTAATCCTGGAAGAAGCCCTGGATAAGGGACAAACCTCACACTTGCAGAATTCTCTTATGTTGCTGCCTGATATAGAATGGAAGCTTAAGCAAATGCTTTATTTTAAGAAAATATGGACTAATTTTCAGTTGGAGAGACTTTAAAATCAGAGAATTTATTTTTGTGGGGATGTTATCTCAAAGCCTTTTTGTAGTAATTTGATTGTTACTTATTTATAGGCCCAGAGTATAGCTAAACTCAGTTTCTTTAAATAATGCAAGCTTAGAAATAAATTTAGAATTCTTTACAATTCTTAGAAATAAAGGTTCATTAAAAACAAACAGAAACAAAATCCAAAGCAAAACAAAAACAAATGAAAAGCTCTCAAAAGGAAAACCTCAAACCAACACATAAGATCAGAGAGATGAGAAAACCTAAACTTTGCTGAATGCCTTGATGCTGCTCTAGTGACTGCATCTATTCTACAGTCCTGACCAGAATTCTGATCATTATAACATTATTAAAAGTGCTTTTTCAGTTTTGTAAGTGGTCCACACTCACAGCATTAGCTGGCAGTCTCTTTAATGCCCTGCTGCACAGAATTAGAGGAATAAAAAGTGTGGGCTAATAATGGTCATGGACCTTGGCTCTGGAATTAGCATAATGGAAAGAGATCCTGAAAGCAAAAATCCTGTGTCTGTAAGTGACCTATTACCACTCTGATTATTTTTCACACAGTAATTTAAATGAATCTTGTGACGAATTTGGGGGGGAGAAGGGAGAAAATGCTCATTTTTTGTGGGATCATCGGATAGGGAGTGCAGGCAGGGTCAGGCTGGGTTTGGGCAGGGGCCGGGGCACAGCTGGGATCATCCAGATGTTGGAAACACTCTGGGTGTGGGCAGCAACAAAGCCTTTGAGACACCACGGCTCTTTGGTAACGAGAAGGGCTTGAGTTCAGCTGATGATAAATTTTTAGTGGTTTTTTGGGGCAGGGAGAACGTGTGGGCACTGGAACAAGGTTCAGGCTGCTCTGACCCTACGTGGCAGCTTCATCCTGAGCAAGGTGGCTGCTGGGTTTCAGCAGAGCTGTCCTAACTGAAATCCCTTTTGTCCACTCAAAATATTTCCCTGGTTGCAATAATTTTTATCTGAGGAGCATGAAAAATTTTAGTTAACAATTTTCTCAGATTATCCATGAGTAGAGGTAGCTCTTTAAGGATAAGAGTAGTCTTAAGAGCTCAATAATCTTTTCAAAAATTCAGATAAATCTGGCTAAAATTCTCGCGCAGAAGTCACACAGAAACCTAAGCTTTTAGGACTTTTCAGACTCTATTGATCTTTCCCACTGTGTTTAATAGAATATGCAGTCCTGTTGCAGGGGGAAGAATGAGAGAAAGGAGAGAAGTGATGGAAATAGCTGTGAAAATACATGCTGTAATAATATTGAATTGCAACCTAAAGAACACTCTCTATTTTGGAAGCATGATGAGGTCATGATCACCCTGCTGTTCCCAGCACTGCTGTGGCCTCACCTCAAGCACTCTGTGCAGTTCTGGGCTCCTCAGTTTCAGGATGTGAAGGTTCCTGGGTGCAGCCACAGGACAGCAGCAGAGGTAGAAAGGCTGCCAGGAATGTCCTATGAGAGTCTCTAGAGGATGGTCTGTAACCTGGGGAGGCTGTCACCAGGTTCCTCTGAATCCACTACTTTTTTTTCTAATTAGTCCTTCCACAAAGGCTGGAGAAACAGAATTGGGTTGGACCAGTTTGTGCATGTGAAATAAAACAGGGCATCCTCACTTGCTATATTTATACTTATAAATTTATTTTTTATATTTATTTTTATATTTAAATTTGTATTTTTAAGTTTTTATATTTATTTTTTCTATTTAAGTGTGGTTTTCTTGCATTTATATTGAAAAAAGAGCCTAATTTCAACAATCCCAGTGCCAAATGTTTTCTAAGAACAAAGAACATTTTGCATTTGAAATGAGATGTTCATTGCTATAGCATCAAGGTAAGGGCAGCATTTTGTGACATCCATCTTGTTCCTCCGTGGGAATGCTGCAGGGATTTAGTGCATTGGGGACGTTTCCCCATGTTAATGTCCCAAAGTTATGTAGTATTGAGAAGAGCTGCATTTATAAACTGAAAATATGCCCTGCCTTGTAAACAATATTCATTATGGAACAGCAAAGGAATGGAAGGACCAGGTGTAAAACTCAGGGAAAACTCAGTGGTAGCTTTGCACTGCTCCCACAGGACATCCAGGCCCTCAGGTAACTCATTGTATGGGTTCTTGGGGTAGGAAGCCCTGTGCAAAATAAACTGGTGATTGAGCTGCCATCTGGGCAGCCTGACATCAGTCTGACTGCTCCAAGGAAAACCAAAGAAAACCTCAGTCTTGCAGCCTAAGTATCATCTTTGGGAAGGAAATTTCTGGCAACAATTGGTTTGCTTGTGCTCTGGGTTTATGATGCGCTGCTGTTGCAACATGGACGCATAGAAAAACCACACAAAGTCCAGGGTCGGGTAGAAATGGCTGACTGAGCCCCTTTAATGGCTTTTTCCTGAGATTTTTATATGTTAGTTTGCAAAAAGTGAATTAAATGTCATAAAGTAATTGGTCCTCTGGCCATCCACCCCTGGAGGGGGTTGGCCCAACTCTAACACATCCATTCCCAAGTGTTTTTCTATTTGAAGCCACAACAATCTGGGAAAAACAAGTGCAGGTGTGGATATTGATAAACCCTGGTAACTTTGTTTTAGTTATCCTGCATGGGAAAGACAGAGTTCTCACAGAATGCTGGAGAGCTGAAGAAATTCACTGCTGAAGCCCTTTTCACATCTACAATGATGTATTTCAGCTCTTTGTCATGCTGAAGGCCAGTTCTTCAAATCTTTCCCACTGTACCCAGAAAAACTCATCTCTCTCTAATTAAACCCATGAGGCCCTTTACCCACAGCCTTGGAAGTCCATCTTCTGGTGTGGTCTTGGCTTGTGATGTTCCCCAGATTCAGCTGGGTGGTATCTGCTGTTGATTCTTGCATCAGGCATCACTTCCTTCAGTTTTGCTCTATTTGAAGGCAGTTAATTCCTTTATAGGATTCAGTGCCCTGCTTTAGTGATAACCCACAGAGGACACCTGAGAGCAGCTTTGGGGGTATGATTTTAGCTCCCAGGAGAAATGTGGATCTCTCCTTCTGCCCAGAGGTGCACCTCAATGTGCACATGTATTTGTTGGCTGGTGGTGTGTTGTTGGATTTTTTTAACCCCTAGAGAATTCCCATTGTTTAATTATGTAGGCAGTAATAAAGTAAATTTAAAATGTGGGGGCTGAGCTTACAATGTGCTGGGATGTGACTGAAGACAGAGGATAGAATAGCTCAGCACACATTTGTGTTAGGCTTTGAGGTATGTGCATCCCACTTAGGACTATTTTGGTGGCACAAACTTTGAGCTCCTGGCTGAGCAGGTGGCTGGGACACTGCAGCTCCTGTCAGCTCTGCTGTGTGGGGTGGGCAACCCAACATCTCTGCCTTCTTCCTACCACGGTGCCACAGCTCTGTGCAGTCTGAGCACCCTGGAGTTTTGTTCCTGGCAGATCCCAGACTGCAAAAGAGAACTTTCAAATGACAGGGAGAGGGCTTGTGGGTGTTTAGGGCAATTCTCTGACCCATTAAATAATTCTCAGGAAGAACAAGCAACGCAAAATAGCTCCAGGTCATTTTGAATCTAAAAGCAAGGGCAGCACTGGCTATTAAACTTGGCTAGCTATGTTATAAAGCTCTGCTAGAGAGTGCAGCAAAAGAAGAGAACATTACCCAGAAACCTGGCCTAATTAATAAAACAATCTGTGCCACTTTGCCTGCCAGCTGTAGTGGAGAGGATGGCAGTACTGAAGAATGTTCAAAAATCAATGGAATACTACAACTTAAGAACTGAAAAAGTCCTGCTAGACTCAACCAGCTTTCCTTATTTGTCACAGGAGGAGGCTGCAAACTTAGCAAATGTAACTTGCTGCTTGTTTGCAACTGCTTGCTCAAAATAGTTTGTAAATTATTACAGTAACAGGAGCATGCCTAAACTTTTAGGGATATTGGGCCACACGAGGTCTCCTTGGTAAAAATACATCGTTTGAGAAGCTTCACTTATGAATATGGAAAGAGATGGCAGAGGATCTTCTGAATCACACTGAAACCTGTTGTTCCCTCCCATCTGGAGATGGCAGTGGAGGTTATGCTGGAGAAGCAGAGTCCTCAGGAGCCGCTGTCTCCCTGAACGCTGCCACGCGCTGCCGGGGGAGTCGCGCTGAACATGTCACAGAGCAACTTGTCCTTCTGTAAGGCAAGGAACTCTGGGGCTTCTCACCTTCAATTAGGGTCACTTAAACCCCCAGAGTCTTAACTGTGCTTGGTGCTGCTGAAAAACACAGCTTGTTAGTGGCAATTAGGTGGCATTTTGAAGTGTCTGTGCTGCAGCTCCTCTGCAGCTTCCCTGCCTGTGTTGTGAGCATTCCTCCTTCCCCACCTCCCTTTGCTGTGTCCCGTTAGCAGCACGTTTTAATTACAGCAGAACCTCTGTGCCTCCTTCTGGGTGTTCCCACAATTCAGCCCAGTGGCAGGGAGCAGTCTGAGCAGCGATTTTGTTTCCTGTTAAGGTTTGTAAGGATCAACAGGAGAGAGGTACTGCTGGCAAAGTTTTTTCTGGTTTTCTGAAAGAATTGTAAGCAACTCTTGGCATTGTCTGCAAGGACTAGTATAAAATTAAAAGGAATAAAAACCTGACAAAGCAGCCTTTTTACTTTATTGGGGGGTAAAAAAGAACTCGCTTTTTTTTTCCTTTCTCCAGTTCTCATGTTTTAGTATCAAAATCTCTACATTGTGTGGGTGTTTTTAAGGGTTGTCTGAACGGTTTTGGATAAGCATCTGCTGACTTAGCTCTGGAAATTTTAGCCTTTCATTCGCTCCAGGTGCTGAGTAAGGCAAAGAGAACACAAGAAGTTTTATTCACAAGGTTTGGGAGCACTGTGGTGGAGGTGAAGCCTGTTCAGCTCTCAATTCCATGACCCAGTGCTGTCCTGACAGCCCACAACAAGTTAATATCCCCAGAGCCATTCCCATGCATCCAAGACTAAACAAGGAGCAGACTTTAAAGGCTTTAAGTGGGGCTGCAGTTAACTGTAAGCAGCTGCTGGGAGATAACAGAGTTTCCACTGGAGCAGGGAGCCCCTGTGTCCCCGTACAATGGGACCATTCTCCAAGTGCTGCTTGGAAGGAGCCAGCTCTGTCTGGCAATAATCAGAATTAAGTGGTGGGGGTAGGGGAGCCAGTTGTTGGATCTTGCTGCCCAAACTGACATTTATATAGCAATTCTACTTCTGCTACTGAAAGCCAAAACACACAAATCCAGCTTATCCAGACTATTAAGAAAGAGGGAGTGATTATTTTTTTCCCTTCCATTCTCTTTTCTTTGCTGCCTCTGTTCTGCATCAGCCTTTATTTGAATAATGAAGAAAGAATGATATTGGCAAACCCTCATCTGTCTTCTAGAATCTAGAAACATGACATTGGAGTTTAATCCAAACTGTACCTGGTGTAAATGTACATCTTTAGAAATTCTTCTAGCTTGTTGAAGCCATACTGTAAAACATTAAAAGTTCTTTTGTTTTACTGTTTTCAATAGATTGAAATGTTAGCAGAAGTATCTTTTTGAGGAGACATCCCAAAGCAAATTGGTTCTGTTCCAAATCAAAAGTAAGAATGCTATGAAAAGATCTAATTTGGACACTTCTTGGCAGTTAGTGATTTGTTAAATAGTTTGTTTTTAATTGCTTTCAGAAGTGAAGAAGGAGAAATCTTTTGTAATTCATGTTTCTAGAGGAAAAACAACCCCAGCAACTGTGGGAAATGAGGCTGTTAATATTAGAAGTGTCAATGTGACTCACACAGTGCATAATCTCTGCGATAGTACAAGCAGCAGAAACGGAGACAAAGAACCAGATGTGCAAACTTCCTTCTAGTTAAATTCCAGCTACTTAATGAGCAGCAGGACTCGTCCTTTGTCTCACATTTCCCAGCTCAGACATAGCTCAGGAGGAGGTGCTGCAGGAAAAGTGCTTTTGCCACCTACAGTCCAGGGAGTGCTTGGATGGAGCAGTGTCCCAGAGCTGGCCAGGGATGTGAGCAGAGAGAGGCACCCAGCCATGTTCCAAACACAGCAGCCTGGGTAGGGACTGCTCCACAGCTGGGGCAGACACAAACCTGCTTGTCTTGCTTTGTAGATCCAAAGAGCTTTCTGACTGCAGGCAATAAAAGGCGAGTTATGGTCCTCAGAGCAGAGCTGGCTTGCAGGTTGTGAATGTAATCAGAGACTGGGATAATTGTTCTGTGACTTCTTCCATCCTGGGAGGAGTCCCTCGCGCTTTGTGGGTGGGGAGGTGCTTCTGCCTCTGCCAGAAGCGAAGCTCCTTTGCAGTCAGCAAGTCAGGATCCCCACAGGTGGGGTAAAGGTGCTGCCACACGTTCCCTGTTTGCTGGTGTGGCACATGCCTGTGGCAAACCCCTTTCCAGAGCTGCCATCCAGGCTCTCCTGCGGCAGAACTGCAGGCTGCTGATCCAGAGCTGCTGTGCTTGCCTGAGCAGTATTTCTAAATACATCCTTCAGTGTATGGAATAACTACTTCAACTCCTGAGATAATCTCTATTTAAGAAAATACTTGCACTAATAGTGATGGGGGCAATATAAACACAGATTTTGTGATCAGTATAAACACACATGTTAACATTTCTGTATTATGTTTCGTGTGTCCTCGGACTCAGTGGTGTTTCCCATTCAAGACTCAGGGGCAGAAGGGTGCTGAGCAATGCCGAGAGCTCTGCCTTGTCCCTGCTCTCTTGTCAGTCTGGGATCCTTCACCAGCAGCACTTCTTGCTGTCACAAGCCCCATGGGAGGCTGCAGGGCACAGGTGACCCTTGCCAAACCTGCTTTGTCCTTCAGCCCTCACCTGGGCTCCACTGTAGAGTTGCACCTTGCATTAAGAACTTGGAAAACTCAAAAAGTCAAATCTGGCATGGTAGACCTGGGAACCTCATGGGATGGTGTCTGACTGAGGATGTGTCTCTCCACCCCACCTGGAAACCTCTTAGCAAAATTAAAACACTTACTGAAAAATTTTTCTTGGATCATTGTTTGCCAGCATTTTCCTTTATTGCAACTTCCACGTTGCAATTTTAAATGGACTTTATTTTTAAACAGAAGAGAGCTTATCATTGAACACAAGTGGAGATTAAGAATTTGAATCTTGAAGTAATTAATAAGCAGTGTACATTAACAAAGTGATTTTAAAAGAAACACTAATATTTCAAGTGCCATCCATTTTTTGCACAAATTTTGTCACTTTTTGTAGAATTACTGTAGGCTAAAGGAAATTTGGCAGGACTTCGGCTTAAACTCCTGTTTATTTTTGTTACACTGTAATATAGAAGTCTGCCACCAGACTGTGAGCTTGGTTGTGCTGGATTAAATTGTTCAGTCCTGCTTTAAGGATCCAGCCAGTCCCAGGGGCTGTTCTAACTTAGAAAAGAGCTTTTGAAAACCAGCCCTGACTTACATCACGGTGCTAAAAGTGTGAACAACTCTCTTACTGATTTAAAACACGTCCCAAATCACTGCTTGGGATCTGCATCCCAGCTCTGTAACCTTTAATCCCTTGCTCATCACAGAACAAAGAGCCCCTCTGGTGGAGAGGGGTTTCACCCCCTTGTCCAGCCAGGGAGTGCAGGTGTTGTTCCCTCTCCCTGGCAAGGAATGAGCCACCCACAGCCTTTGAAGCCTGGACACTTTGGGCTAATTTGCTTTGGGAAGCACGAATGGATTGTAGTGATGTGTTCAAACAGAGATTCCTGCAGCTGCACAGATTTACAGCAGCAGAATACTTTAGCTGGGTGATCTGGGCATTTTCCCGAGCCCGTGTTCTTAGTAAAGAGCCTGGTGCACAATTTATAAATGGGATGGTTCCTACAGCAGCCCTTGTCAAACACTGTGCTGGCCTTTAATTGTGGTTACAGCCCTCACATCATGTCATGTATCAAATTTTGGCATAGCCTCAGAGACACAGTGGAGCTCATTTGAAGTTGCTGAGTTCTGATCTGCAGCAGCTCAGTGGGATTTTTGCTCCATTCTTCCTAAAATAGGGGCACCAGACAGACTTGGACAGATTTTCTGTTTGGCCTTGTCATGAGTGGCTTCATCTTTACTGAAAGTGTGTTGGTGGACTTGAAAGATATAGGTCAATGTTATTTAATGAATTTGTGCCCATTGTGCACAAACTGTAAAGTGTTTAGTCATTATGAATCAATGAATTTATATGTATAAAAATATATACCTTTATGTCTATATTAAAAAATTTATATATTACATATTTATATATATACACGCTCTAGTACATAAACACACAGAGGAAAAAAGACCACAGAGAAGTCAGAGACTGAGGAAGGTAAAACAAGTAGAGGAAGTCTCCTCTGCCAAATTCAAAATTTGTGCTTTGTGTAGTCATGCAGTTTTGGGTTTCTCACTCAGTCTTGCATTGTGTGCAGCAAGTAATTGTCTCTGCCTTACAAATCTTTGAAATCTTGTAGCCTAAAAATGAAATTTCCACAAGAATAGAAACAGTTTTAGAATTAACTGACACTTTGTGGTTTTTTAGTGACTGTTCATTTACCTTAATAATTCATACATTTCATTTTCTGTATTTTCATCTTCTACAATGTAACATTTCTCTGTCAACTTTTGTTAATCCAGTGCCTTTTTTTAGATTGCCATTCTTTCTTCTGCTATTGCTTAAGCAGTGGCACACACTGAACATCTGGATTCTTATCAAATCTGATTTGTCAGCTTTCAAAAACTTTTCTCCTGGTCAAGAACACAGACTTCTGCCAAGGAAAGAGAGGACCATGTGCTTTTGATGAGTTGTATTTTTTTCTGTGTTGGGTTGTGTGTGATCTCTCCAGGGCTTCTCGGGGTTTCTGTGCACAGAAAATGTCTGGACTGAAAGTGGATTTGGATTTTGATGTAGTTTCTTTCTCTTTTGTTTTTTACTGGTTTTTTTTTTGTTTTTTGTTTTTTTTTTTTTTTCCCTTAGTAGCAAAGTTCCTCTTTGTGTTTAAGTCTTAAATGGTCTTGAAAACACTCTACACAAGTCAGAGTGCCTTGCAATGCAAGCAGCCAGGCATTTTGGAGAAATGGCAGAAACTGGGAACTTCCAGTTCTGTTCAATTTTCACTCTCATCAGGTAAAGGCTGTTAAGAATCGTTTCCTGCTGAAACTTCTGGGCCGTATTAATAGACTACAGAGAAACAATCAAAGAAAAACAGTCAAAGAAATCAGAAGAGCCCTGCTTCAGTACTCCTGGAAGAATGTCTTTGCAGGATTCATTTGCTTAAATGACAATAAATGAGCCCCCAAACCTGTCAGATTTTCTTGTTCTTCACCTCAGAAGAATTTGAAGTTGTTTGGGGTTTTTTTGCCATCTCTGAATAATGATTTCTTGCTGAATAAATTGAAACATCTTGTGTGTTTTAAAATGGGTGATTTACCCTGGCAGTGCCCAAGGCCAGGCTGGACATTGGGGCTTGGAGCAGCCTGGGACAGTGGGAGGTGTCCCTGCCCATGGCAGGGGTGGCACTGGGTGGGCTTTAAGATCCCTTCCAACCCACTCCTTTTGTAAGTCTTTCTTGCAAGCAAATATTGTTAGGCAGGTAGCTAATCAGTTTTTATAATTTGTCATGTCCTGAGCCTCTTGCAAAGCCAGGATGGTTGCAGCTGGGGGGCCCGCAGGCGGGGACAGCCACAGCGAGGGGAGGAAGGGAACCAGAAGCAATAACCTTTCCTGGTAGAGAGGGAATAAAAATCCTCTTCAAGGCCTGCAGCCACCAGGGTGCCAAGCACACCGTGTGTGGCACCACAGTTAGCTGGGGAGCTGAGCACAGCTCCCAGATCCACTCCCTGCACTGCTCGGCCAAATTTTGCTTTGCGTGTTTGTCGTTACTGTTTTTATTTAGCCTGAGGGATGCTCCCCTGTACCTGGCAATATTTAGAAAGTATTGCACCATTTGCTTGCATTTGGAGGCCTGTCTGCCTTAAGCACTGAGATGACAATTTTGGCAGCTGAAATGAGGGTAAGAAGCTGCTGGTTTTTCTTGGGTTGTTTATTTCCCCTGTCCTGGCTGTGGGAGAGAGGGGGTCGAGTCACAGCTCAGATGCTGCTGTTCCAAAGGCTGACTGTGGATCCTTTGAGAGCTCCTGCATCCCTCACCTTCCTCCCTGAAGGGCTGAACAGGATGCTGCAGCCCCAGCAGCCCAGGAGCCTTTCCTTCCACACTGGAAAATCTGCTGTGCTTCCCTGTGGGGTCTGGGGGAGTCAGAATCAGAGAGTGGGGTGGGTGGAAGGGACCCCAAAGCCCATCCAGTGCCACCCTGGCCATGGGCAGGGACACCTCCCACTGTCCCAGGCTGCTCCCAGCCCCAATGTCCAGCCTGGCCTTGGGCACTGCCAGGGATGGGGTCTCCCCAACTTCACTGGAAGTGTGACATGCTCTCTTTCACTTCAGTTTTCCTTTAGTCATCTGCTTCTTTTTTGTTTGTTTGCACTTTATTATTAGAATTTAAAACTAGCAAACCCTTCATCTTGCATGCCCTAATCTCTCTGGATATTTGTTTGCTGATTATTTTGTGTGCAACTTTTTTGGGCTGCTTTCAATCAGAATAATTTCTAGCAAAACTGTGAAGCTGAAGTTATTTGAAACTTTGCCGGCTCTATAACTTTAGCAGGAAGAACTCTTTGTGCTTTCCAGATTTCTTGCATGCGTGGTTTTTTTGCCCCCCATCACGGGTGTGTGTTTGCACATTATTTTTCACTTCGAGTGAGATTAAATGTCAGATCTGATGCAATTTTTTTTTTAGTATTCCTAGACTGTGGCCTCCCAACTAAATCAGAATATTTAGAAGGTGCTCAAAGATTTCAGTCATTAGCAAAATTTGGTTTAAATCTTAAAGTATAACTAAATTAGTGTGTTCCAAATTAGAAGATGTTTTTCCCCTAATGCGGGACCTCCTACCACTCACAGTTCAAAATCTGATTTTATGAATATGTGAGGTCAGAATAGATTTCCAAAACACAGCCATTGCCACCCATTAGGCTGGGTGGGTTAATTTTTTTCTTTCTTGCCAGAGAATTTATTTTGAAAACTTTTTCTAGGTTATTTCTCGATTAAAGATGGTAAATGAAAATAGAACCAGCAACTGGGAAATTCGAGGTTGTGAAATAGGTGATGAGATCTGGTGCCTTTCTATTTTGTCAACACAAAGTTTTACTGTATCTGTCAAGTTCTATTTCAAAATCCTGGAGATAACACTATCATAAGAACTGTGTCAACACTCCCTTCCAAATCCCAAATCACCTGACAGAGTGGTTTCTCCTCTCTCTGAGGGTTATTTGGCTGTGATGCTTTTCTGGAAAATGATGTTATATTTGGCTTTGCTTGATTTCTGTAGCTTGTGGGTAAGACAATGTTAGAACTGACCTTCATGTAAGCAGCCAGTGTCCAAAAGGGAGAATCTGCTGTTCTTTAGGTTGGGGCAGCAGAAGGGAAGTGTTAATATCTGTAATGGTTGTAAATGAAAAATTTTAGTGGCTAAGTCACTAAAATGGAAAATGGATGGAAATGGAAACAAACAGAAGAGAGTGCAAAAAATATCTAAGGAGTG
This sequence comes from Rhipidura dahli, assembly GCA_013399225.1. Lineage (NCBI taxonomy): Eukaryota > Metazoa > Chordata > Aves > Passeriformes > Rhipiduridae > Rhipidura > Rhipidura dahli. The sequence goes on from VXAC01005656.1 coordinate 26,475, forward strand.
CTTTGGTTTGTGGATGTAAATTCAGAAGCACCTAAGGCCAGAGCAGGTAAATAATCCTTTATTTCCTGTGTGCTGGGGGGACCAGCAGTGTGACTGTTCTGTGTTATGTTTGGGATCTGGCACTGGATGGCAGGGAGCTGGAATTTCTGGGAACTTCATCCCTTTTGGTGGCAGCTTTTGGCTCTCTCTGGGTCCCCCCTCTTGCAGCAGCCCTGGCCCTTCCTTGCAGTGAAACCTCCCTGCCTGGAGCCAGCCAGGCTTTTCTTTAGTTTGGGATTGGGCCCAAATTAGTTCCAGTTTTAGGCAATGTATCGGGGCTTAAACATAATAAAAACTTTGCTGGATTCTTATTTCCTCACTTTTAGTTTGGTCATTAGCTCTTGTGTTAATTGCTCTTATTTATTATTAGAAAAAATCAATTCTTTGACCAATAGGACAGATTTGACAAACCAAAGATTCTGGTGGAGGACTGAGATGCTTAAGGAAAGGATTGTTCTCAAAATTTTCTTGGAATTTACAGCAAGACTTTTAACTTCTGTTCTTTCAGCTGGCAATAATTTATTTTCTGTTGTTGTTCTGGATGTAAAGTACAGGAAATAAAGGAGACACTGGAGAACCTTTTGGGAGATTGTGATCAAACCACTGAGTGTCCAAAAATGTTTTAATCACTTTGAGCTTTCGTGGGAGGGAAGGAGGAGAAAATGTTTATCAGCTGTTTTGTGAAAAGGCATCCAAGGCTAATTAAATGTTGATTCATCTTTTTCATTTCACGTTAAGGAAATTCTGAAGATATAATTCACCAAGATTACAATCTGATTTTAATTTATTTATGTAATAAATAAGTTTGCATATGTTCTGTGCACAAAGTGTGGCTTTTCTGTCAGTTGGTTGTTTTATATTGCTTCAATCTAACTTCAGTAACTGAGCAAGCAGGATTCTCTCTGCCATCACAGCACCACAGTCCCCTCAGCAAGGAAGGAGTGCACTGCTTCAAAAATTAGCTTATTAATTGTGTTACATTGTGAAAGTAATATTGAAATAAACTACTTCTACTGTTACTCTTTTAATTGCTACTTTCAGAGTAATGATGAAGCTGTTTTGAATGCTGGCAAATTATATTTTAACTCAGAACGGTGGCCCTGCCTGGGAGTGCAAATTCAACAAGTTTGGATTTCAGGAAAACATCTTGATTTATTTTAGATTGCCCAGACTTGAGGGACATCTCGTACCTTTTCTTACAGGGGATGTCAGAAAGGTTAGGAACTCTAATTTCTCTGACCTGTGGAATTTTCTAGGGGCTCCAGGTGTGCTTTTCCTTGCACGGAAGAGGAGGGGGAACAGCTGGATTTGAGGGATGGAACGGAATCTTTTGCCTTCCCTGGAAAACTGGAGGTGTTAAAGGTAAGACATGGAAACCACGTTACTGGATAAATAAGTGTTTTATGACTTGAATTTTATGAAGAAGTTTTCCTCTTGCTAAATTGAAATTATTTTGCTGAAGAGAGGCCCTGCTGGGCAAAGTCCCTGCTGTGCTGGTGGCACTGGGGAAAGCCATCCCACACACTTCCCAAATGCAGTGGGCCCAGAGGTGTTCTGCTTTACTGCTTGGAATATTCCCAGTGCTGGAATAATTCTTGAGACCGTCCTGGGCAAATTTAGGAGACTTTCTCAGAGGAGAGGCTTCTGGCAGTGCCCTGAGCCCTGCTTTGCAGCAATGTGGGAAGGCTGGGGGCTCTGGGGCTGCTCTTTCCAGTGGGCTGGAGCCAAAAGACCCCAGTGTTGTTTATTTTCAATCTTTCTGATCTACAGACTTCAGTGAGAAATGCAGTTTAGCTGCACCTAAGGGATGGAGCCACTCTGTACCAGCCCTTGAATATTAATGAAGTAATTGGGCTGTCCATGCTCTCTCCTCACATCTGCTCCCCAGCAAGGAAAACCACTCCCCAAGCACTGGGGTCTGAACATACAAACAAATTTTTAAAATGAAGTTGTTAGAGAAGCAGAAATCTAATCCCTTCAGTTAATCACCATCAGCATCTGAGCACAGAAGGCCTTGCCTCCCCCAGGTGAGCAGCAGGAATAAAGCACATCAGGAAATGAAACCTGTGTAAACCATCAAAAAGGAAAAGCTGACCAAAGTTGCATTTTAAGGCATTCAGAAGAACAGGAAAATCTGGGTGAGCGGTGGGGAGAAAAAACCCATCAAAAATCTGTTCAGCTGCTGAAAAATGGAAAACATTTGTTTTATGTTCCAAAAGTGACTTCTGCACCAAGACAAGCGGCTAATCTGGGGGTTTTTAAAGGCGGGCAGCCTTGTGTATTCATGATTTCAAGAATTTTAGCAGAAACAGAACAATTCTTTTTGTTGAATTCTGTCTCCTTAAAAAATTGTCTTCCAGGTAAACAGGCAAATCTTTTTCTGTCCTAAACTGTAGAAAAATAGAGGCTTTGTTTCAGTAGCAAATCAGTAGCTTTTTCTGTATTTAGAGGTATTTTTACGATTTTCTCTGTATTTGCTCTGCATCTCAATGTGGAGGGTGGTTTTCTCCCCAGATCTGAGGAGTGTGGCTCTGTTTGCCCATCTGAGGACTGACAGGGTTTTAGGTGCCTCCCAGGAAAACAACAGCTCTTCAATGATGCATTCCCTGTTCCTGACAAGTTCACTGTTCATGTGAACAGGGCTGGGAATGAGAGACAAACACATCAATTTATCATGGAGAGAGGAAAAAGAGACTGCAGTCAATAGGATTGGAAATGAACAGCACCTCTCTGCTGCTTCTGAGGTGTGGGGTTTTCAAAGCACATATCCAGGCTTCAAGACTTGCTGGGCACCTATTTCAGCTCGCTAGAATTTTGGGTAGAGCTGTCTCTTGAAGGATGTTAATTTTGGTTGCAAAGAGTACAAACTGGGTGAGGTCTGAGCTTTGGTTCTGCATTGTTTTCCATGAGATTCCTGAGTAATTAATGCATTAATCAGTGAGAGTCTCCTGTTGCCTTCAGCCTTGTTGTGTGGTTGTGTTAAAGACCTGCAGCTCGAGCTGCTCTGGGATGTGTCAGACCCCTTGCACACCAATAAACTCCAGTGGGACAGCCTGAAATCCCTCTTATGGGGCTCCTGGTGGGGCAAGCTCCTCTGAGCAGAAACTCCTGTCCTGTCCTGCTTCTCTGAGAAACCCTCCTGCAATCCTGCTCACACACTGACCAGGGAGAAGAAAGTTCAGTGGGAGGAAAAGTCCCTTTGTGTTTAGAATGTGAAATACAAAAGTGCAAATAAAATTACACATGTGCCATGGCTGGGAATATCTCTAATTGCATAGTGAAAATATGATAAACCACATGATCTCAGCTCAGGTTTCAAAGGGTAGGGTCAGGCTGCCCCTTGCTGTGGTCCTGGATGCCTTCATTTAATAACTGGCTTTAATTGTTTCAGCTGACTCCAAAGGGAAACTTCCTGAGGCAAAGAGTTTGGTTGTGCATTTTCTGCATGTGCCATAGGTAGAGGAGGGCAAAAGAGTGCAGTGGCCCTTTGGGAATAAGCAGCTTTCCCTTGGGTTTTCCCAGGCAAAGAGTCCTCTTTTCCTGTGTCTGGTTTGCTGTGAGCTGAATGCAGCAGCTTTGCAGACCTGTGCCAGGTTGTTTTTATTTCAACAAGTCACACATTAAAGAGGCTATGGCTGTCTGCAGAAAGCCTTCACACAAGAGTTAGCTCCAGGAGTGCCTGGGGCAGGGATTAGGGGTGGGGGAGAGGTGGCAGGGCTGCTTTGGAGGGTTTTATTCCTTCCCTCGTGGAGCTGGTGGTCTGTGGGTGTAAATAAAATAATGTATTTCTTCTGCCTTTGGCATTTCAGTGTGCACTGTTGCTATGAAGGCAAAAATGCCTTAATATTTTAAATTTGGCTTTTGGTATTCAGAGTAAGAACATTTTGTTTTCAGGGGTTATGTGGTGGGAAAGCTATTGAATATTCTTAGGGTGGGAAACTCTTGCTGTTGTGTGTGGGAGAAAGCTCAGGGTGTGTCTGGGCTGAAGAAAAAGCATCTTGCATCTTCCTGCAAAACAGGGGGAAGGCCAGAGTTTCATTATAGCAACTATAGAGAGGTGAGAACACTATAATAATTTAAGAATATTAGAATGTAAGAATACTATAATGGTTTATTCTGCAAAGCTGGAAGGCAAATGCCAAGTTAGCCTTTAAAAAGGGAGGCACAAGCCTTGTCAGTTTACTGCACTGGAATTCTATGCTTTTGTTGCTATCACTTGATTTTTTTTTTCCCTAATATGAAAAGAAGATATATAAAAGAAGGTTTGAAATATATAATTTAGGAAATCAATATTCCTTTTTTCCTTGCTGGCACAGCTGTGTGGACCTGGCTAATATTTGTGCCGCTGAGTTTTGTGTAAGGTTGTCCCACACGTGTGTCCAGCCAGTGCAGCTGAACACCTGAAGCTGTCAGGGCTTCCCTGATGGCCCTTCCAAGGCCACCCTGGCCTCCTGCTGGACACACCTTGGGGTCCCCTCTTTAAATGCATCAGTCCAACATCCTTAAGACAGCTTCTTATAATGCAGAAGGTGTCTGGCTCGAGGACTCTATCTTTGCACGTCCAGCCCTGCTGGAGGCAGAAGGGGAGAGCAGGAAACGGGAGCTGGGATGGTGGGAAGGGACAAGGACCATGGAATCCTGCAAGGGGCTGGTGGCTACAGTCTGACCTTTGTGCAGCCCCTGTGTTGATGTGGAGAACGCTGCCAGGGTGGTGTTGGGCACCAGAGCCTGGGGGCAGTGCAGGGGGCAGGGTTAGCACTGCTGGGCCATGGCTGCATGATGGGAAAGGAAAATTTTCCCCTCCCTGACGCTTGCAAGTACACAGGTAAATCTCCAGGGACACGTTAATCTGAGCCAGTAATTTGTAATATAACTCAACTAAGCATTGACAAATCCATTTGATTCAGGCATGATAAGATTTTTTTTTTTTTTTGATTTAGAGTGCTTAAAATGTTGTATGCACCAAAACTGATGTGTCAAGATAAATGTGTGTATGTTATTTCCTTTTCCTCCCCCGTTTATCATCAGTGACTAGAAAAATAAAATACTGTTATAAGTTTCTGGATCTTACAGTTTTACTTTGTTTTATTGTGACATCTGTCACACAAAAAGTTTTATCCTCCCAAGCATCTTACAAAAACTGCTTTTTTCATGGTGAGGAGTTAATCTTTGATCGTGACATATTTTAACCAAGACGTCTCAGTTAGACACTGTTTTCTTCAAAACCGTGGAACTCTTGGAGGTGTTTACTACTAAACAGAACTTTGAGGAGAAAGAGAATATAATTTTTTTTTGTGTCATGAAGAATATTATGATGCAAGTGGGAGCAATTTCAAAAGAAGTAGAAAAGAGGAGAGGCATAAAATCTCGATAGCAAGGGAACGTGCAAGTCTTCGTTTTTTCCATGCTGTATTGATTTTATTATTTTTTTTGCCTCAAAAAATGGCAACTGTTGCATGTACAGAAGCTTCATAAAAACAGGCTTAGTTGCACTGCTTGGAAAAAAAATGTGACCAACTTCTGAGCTCAAATATAAGTAACAAACATCCACTCATGCCACTAAAGTTTCACTATTACACACCAGGAGACACCTTTGTGCTTCAGGTTGCATGGGTCCCATCTAGTTTGGATTATCATAGGAATCATAATCACTGGATACTTCTTCATCTTTGTTGTGGCTTACATGAAGATGAAAAGGAAAAAAGCAAAAAAAAAAAAAAACCACTGTGAAAAACATTTGAAAAAGAAGATATTAGCAGGAGACTTCAGCATTTCTACTAATAAATGGAAGAAATGCTTGAATAATTCTCTTTATTTTCGGTGTTGTGTGGGTATGCAGCCCTGTGCACCTTCAATGCATGCACCTGTGGTAACACAGAAGATAGGAGGCAATAGGAATGTTAATCACTCCTCCAGCACCACCTCAGAGCTGCTGCTGTGGAGGCACCGTTTGGAGTCAGGTCTGAAATGGCTGCAGGAATTGCAAGAGTGAGTGTCTTGATTCCTCAGAGGTGCTCAGAGGAGTTCAGCTCGCTTTTATCTGCCTTTTTGGAGAGGAAGTCCCCTCTCCTAGAGGCACATATCAAATTTTTCGAGGCATTTTTAAAATGGCATTGGAATAATGAAGCTCTGATCCTGCCCTGAGCAGACATCAATGGGAGGCAGCTTTCCTTTTCCCAGAGAAAATGAGGATAATGGGCAGATTTTGCATGGTTCCTCCCATCGTGGGGGACTCACCCCCATGCAGCACACGTGTGGGGTGTTCCTCTCAGGTTATATTTTGTGTCACTTAGGTCACCTCTGGAGCTGTTCCTGTGGTATTTTATGGAAAGAGCAGCAGAGCTCAGAACCTTGAGGGGGTTCCCAGTCCAGGTATCCTCCTCCTCCTGGAACACTCCCTGCTTGGTGATGAGCTCCTGCTTAGGGTGCCTGCTGCTCCTCATCAGCTTTTCCTGGCAGGCAAGGGCTGGTTTGCAAACATGGGAATGTTCCAGCCCTGCCTGGGTTTGCACTGATGAAGGGATAAAAGCTCATTATCCTTCCAGAAACAACAATCACAGAATCACCAGGTTGGAAGAGACCTTCAAGATCATCAAGTCCAACCCCTGCCCCAACACCTCAACTAAACCCTGGCACCCAGTGCCACATCCAATCTCTTTTTAAACACACCCAGGGATGGTGCCCCCACCACCTCCCTGGACAGACCATTCCAGTCCTTTATCACTCTTTCTGTAAAAAACTTCTTCCTGATATCCAACCTGTATTGTCCTTGGTGCAGCTTGAGGCTGTGTCCTCTTATTCTGTCGTTGCCTGGAGAAAGAGACCAACCGCCACCTGGCCACAGCCACCTTTCAGGTGCAAAGGATGCAGCCACATGAAGAAAATGGGTTTAGTGGGGGATTTTTCCTGCATGTCAGGCCCCAAGATGAGGAGGCAGAGGAGAGGGGCATTGCAGTAGGAGCAGCAGAGTTTGTGCCTCTGCAGTGGGTTGTGGCAACTGCTGAATCCCACCCTGCTCCGAAAACCATTTCCCTGCATATTTCTGCCTGCTTTTTCCAACCCTACAGCAACAGGCACAGAGTGGTTTGGGTTGGAAGGGACCTGAAGGACCTTGTTCCACCTCTGCTGCAGGCAGGGACACCATCCACAAGACCAGGTTGCTCAGAGCTCCATCCAGCCTGTGCCTGAACACTTCCAGGCATCCTCAGATCCCAAAACACCACCCGCCCCACACCAGTTTCTGTTCTGGGTGTGGGCTCATTCACAAAACAGACTGAAGTAGAATGCAGTCATCAAACAATTTCCTCTTGCAAAAGCTACCATTTCTGCTCAGGATTTAAAACACTGGAATGCAAAACTGCAGTATCCAAAATAGATAAAATCTGATAGAAAAAGATATTTGTGAGGGAAGGTGTGGAAAACATGGTCACTCCTTGTAAATAGACATGTCCATTGGGTGTATTGGATGAAAAGAGGATGTGAGAAAAGAAAAGTCATTTACAGATTTAAAATCTACAATATTTTAAACCAGTAATTATTGTCCAGAGTTAGGAAAAGGAAAGATAGGGAAGATTTTGGGGCATTGAAACTTGTATTTTCTGCCTGTTTTTCCCTGCAGATTTGTGTTTGAAGAGCTGTAGATTGAGGTTTTGTCTTGGTTCCTAAGGTTAATATGGATTCTCTTGTAGTGTCTGGTTATTGATCTCTGCTTCTGTCTGCTTTATAAGATATTTTGATTGTCACCTTGCTCATTCACTATTAAGGCTGCAAAATAAGATTCCTGTGTATTGCTCCATGGCATCGACGAGTCAAAAATATCCTTTTGCTTCTCCATTTTCGTCTTTAAGTAATTTCTACTACTTAATTTTGTTCCCCACTCCCTTTGGCCTGTAATAGTTGTGAGTGGGGATTTGGAGAGTGGGATTTGTGCCTGGGTGTTAAGAAGCCCCTCAGCATTAGTTTGTGATCAGCACAGCTGACTTCAGCTCTTCAGAGCTTCCAGGAGGATGAAATATGAATTAAAATGCGTAATCAAGCACATAAACAGTTTTGAAGATGCTTACAGTCAGTGGTGATGTTCTTCAGTTGTGGAACTGCCTCCTCTACCTGAAGAGCACTCAGAGAAGGGCGACTCTCATGTTTTTATGTCTGGGAAAAGCAGTATTCACTGTGATCAGCTGGGCTGGCCTGTGCTTTGCCTCACTTTTCATAAGGGGTTTCATTGTTGATGAAATTACAGGGGTTTGTGAAGGGATCAGAAGGTAAGGAAACTGTGGCTCTGCCTGAATGGCTGAGCTCCATCACACGAGCAAGGACTGTGATTTCTCTTCTGAACTTCACATCTTATTCCACCAAGCCTGTCCAGGTAACTTTCTAATACTAACAATGCCCTTCCTTTGCTGTTTCCAGTGTAACTTACTGACACATCTACCTGAAGGTCTTCTTTTAAAAGAGAGAAATCTCAAATACGTCTGGAATGTTTTAAAGTAATGGACCCTCCAGGAAATACTCTGGGATCTGTGAGGTTGTTGTGTGTCGCTGTTCATAGACGGACACACAGAAAAAACACACTGACTCTGAGGTGGAAAGTGACAGAGAATCCGTGCCTTTACTAATTTTCAGAAGAGTTTCTATAAGGTAGATCGTGAACATGCTAGGTGTCACAAGCCCATTGGCTCTGTGAGCTAGCCCCCTCCCAAGAGGCAGGCCCAAGATTCTAGCACGCCGCAGAAAGTTGTTTTCACTAACAGAAATATTCTCTATCAGAGAAAAACAGTTTGCAGGTGCAAAGAGTTTACAAAACAGTAACATTGTTTAGACTATCGTGTATGGGAAAGAAAGAGTTCTCACAAAAAACACTGGAGAGCTAAGATTTTCCTAGCTAAAAATTTCTCAGCACTGAGAGTTGTGGGGTGGAGGTTCAATTGCTGTGAGGTGCAGCTGCCTGCAAGCCCCTGTCTTTGCTCCTGGGTGTTCCCTGGGAGCAGTGGGCAGGGAAGGGCACTTTTGTGAGCAGTGGGATATGTTTGTGCCAGTCTTGGCCTTGACAGGGAGAGGAGGAAGATACTTCCTTGAAGGCTTTTTCCACTCAGTCTTTAAGGAATGAAATGGCAGGAGCCCATGTGTGAGTGCCTGTGGTGGGAAGAGCCCCCAGTGGAGGCAGCCCTGCTCACACACCGACCTGGAGTTGGGGGATATTCCCCGGGGATGCAGGAGCTGTGCAGAGGGATGGGTCAGTCTGCCAGGCAGCACTGACCTTCTTGAAACAGTGCTTGTTCCTGAGTGATGGTCTGTATTTATCTGCTCAGGTGCAGTGCTTAGCATTTGTTTTGCTCCCAACAGCACGAGAGCACCGGAGTGGATGAAAGCAGTGTCTGCAGGGATGGGGAGGGTTGTAGGGAATCCTGCAAGAGCAGTGCACCAGCACCTCCCCAGCTCTTCCCAGGAGCCTGCCAGGGACCCTGGGTTTTCTGAGCCAGAGGTGATGCATTGGCGCTCAGCAGCCTTTGGCAGCTCCTCCAGTGCATTTGTTCCAGTGGTCTCTGGGTGCCTCTGGGAGCCCTGGTTTGCTCAGAGACATGAGAGAAAAATGCACATATCGCTAAAAGTTATCGACCATTTCCCAAGCCTGGAGTACCAGCACTAATTTCCATGTGAGAGCATTGCTGAGTGTCCATCCACATGTATTAATCATTGATGGAACAAAGCAGACTGATTCAGAAATGCCTTCCTGGGCTGAGCTGAGTTGGAGGTGCTCATAACGTTCGCATGCGCTCGTGAGGCGCTTGTTTTATTGGATTTAAATTATTAATGGCTGCAACATTATTATTGGTGTTTACTCTGCATTGTATTGGATTTCTATGCTAATAACGCTGCTGCCTGGTGCCCACCAGGAGCTGGGGCTGCTGTCAGCCCTTGTTTGGAGGCTGCTCTCCCTCTGATCTTTCTGCAGTGCAGGGGGAGGTGCAGACCCTGCCTAAAGCCACCGTGCAGGAGCTCACGGGCAAAAGCTGCTCCTGAGCTCTTTTCCCGGGGATGGAGAAGGGTTCTGTGGGCTCTGCACTCTTTGCAACATACATGAATGACAGCAGGTGGCTTCGATTCAGACAGTTTCAAGTCCAACTGCTCAGTGACCTCTTCCAGGTAATGCAACAAAGCATCCCTCTGAACACAAGGCCGAGCCAATGCCACACAATCTTGTCCCTGAATTAGTTTCCTTCTCAGTGAAGCAAAAGGGAAAAGAAAAGAAAGAGAAGTGCTTCCATGCTGTGCACTTATTAAAGTCACATACAAAGGTATGTTTTGACTTTGTCTCTTTCCTGCCTCCATCCTGGCCCTTCTCTTTTGTGTTCCTCTCTCTGGGTCTCGATTTTATTCCACTTAAAGCTCTCCAAAGTTTCCAAGTTAACTTGACCTGAAACTGTGTAAAGCCTTGAGCTGTATTTGAAGTGAAGGTCATGGAGAAATAAAATCTTTTGTTAGATAGACTGGAGTAGCATGGAGGCAATTACGGGAATTTTTCCACTCATCTGATCCATTAGTTTAATAAAAACAATGTATACCTCTGCAATAAATTCTCCCTGCCATATCCCTAAGCCCCAATGACTACTGCAGCATTGCTTCTGTAAGTAAATACATTCAGGGTTGGGCCATATTTTTCAAACACCCTTGAATGTGTTTGCTCTTTTAAATGTCTCCCTACCCCTGTGTTTTGTGTCCATGTGTTTGTAAGGTGACGTTTCCACTGAAAAGACAAGTTATAATTAGTTTTATTAAAAAAAACCCAAAACAACCCAACATTGTTTTTCTGAAAGTACAGATGGGAATGGAGTTGGTGATAAGGACCTGGCACGTGTTCAAGATGGTTTAGTTCGCTCCTTGGTCTGATTTTCTTCTGAGCAGAGCTAAAAGAGAAAAATCCAATCCCTACATCTCCCAGGGTTTGTGCCACGTGCTCAGCTTATCTGATATTGATGTCATAGCAGGCTGAGGGCTTTTTCCCTGGAATAAATCTGACTTTCAGACAGTTCCAAAGTGTGTGTTTAACCTTACCTCCATTGACTCCCTATCCGATCATAACAGCTGAACGAGGATTTCTTCTGGAGCAATATTCAAATAGTTTTTAATGAGCTATTTAATGAAAGGCTAATTGAGGTGAATTCATTAAAGGTTTCCAAATTATGCTTATCAGAGTAGCTGTGTTTTAAGTGTTAAATATTTGTTTTATACTGCATTGTTTGATCAGGAAAGCACATCTAAAACTTTTTAAATGCCTAATTAGACTTTCTTTGCACTTTCTTTAATACCCCATGTTGAATTTATCACGTGTGAACTTAATATATTGCTGGTGTTTACCTAACATAATTAACAAATCAATTGACAGGTGTTTTTAGAACCTTGGATAATACAGAATTAGACTGTATTGGAAATAGTGATACTGTTGCATTTTTAATTAATCTAAGTCTTATTCTTGGGTGGATGTTAACTATATTTAATACTTATTTTCTTAATCTGGAAGAGTTTCCTCAACAGCAGGCTAACTGCAGGGGATATTAGCACATTATTATAGTATAATTTTATTTATTTTTTTCAACAATCAGTTAATGAATAAGAACATTAATTAATCAATCTGGTAGATTTCTCTTTCTGGGAGTACTTTCCTCTCAAATCAAAGTAAATTTGGAAAACAGGCACTCAAGTTGACTTTAATCTTTTTGTCATTGACAGAAACACAAAAGTAGTTGACTGGAAATGTGGGGGAAAGGAAGAGAAAATAGAACAAATCTGAGGCAGACAATTCCCAGAGTTAATCTGCATTTCCTGAGCTCTCAAGATTTGCTATCAATAAATGGGTCATCAGAATAAAAAACTTCTAAAGAAGAGGACTACAGAGACCTTGTTGAAGCAAACACTTTGTTTTCTTTTTCTACCATGTTTCTTTTCCTTTATTTGTTGATTTGAGTGGCTGGGGGTGAACAGCCCAGTCAGCCTTTCCTTGTGTTTATTGACGCACAATATTCCTGCAGCTGAAGTTTGGGAGGGGATTATCTGTGTGGGAGGGCAGCAGGAGCTCAATCTGAGTAAAATATTCTTGGTTATAGACCCACCAGTTCCATTCCACCCAGCACTGGCTTCTCCTGAGGCTGATCCCTCTGCAGTGGAGACTCCCAGTCTGGGAATATTGCAGATTATTCGATGGTCTTGCACTCTTAGTGGGGATTTCTCATACGGATGGTCCATTTCTGCTCTGACAATCAGAGCAGGAGCAGTTCTCCTGCAAGATGAAAGGAGTTTTTGGGGGACAGTTCTCTCTGAGAACTGAAGGTGGTACCAGAGTTGTCACTGAACTGTGTTGTGCCTTGATGGAAGTTGGAGTTGCAGTTATCTCGACAGCCAAAGTGCTTGAGTGTTTATTGCTCAACCATTACAGAATTCCTACCAATGAGATGCTCTTTCAGTTTTGCCAGAGAAACTGAAAAAACAGTGACAATTTAAGCTTTTACATTCAGGGACATGAAATGAGAACAAAGGGATTTTTCAGATCTTTGCAATCCCATTTCAGTTTTTACCAAGTGTTTCCTTCGGCTTGCCACAAGCATCCCATTATTCCTAAGGTGTTTAATACAATAATATTTTATTTAAATGTTCAAAATGCTTTAGGTTGCCCCTCAAACTGTCTGTGAAATTAAAGTCATCTTAAATCTGCTGAATGAATTTCTACATCCCAGCTGCTTGGTGACCTTGTGATTTATGGAAAAGTGACGTAATCGAGCTAAAATCATATTTTCTGTGTGTGCAGGACAATGTGAGAGTCTGAGACTTTAATCATAACATTGTAAGACTCAATTTGTTCCCTATCCTATATTTTGTAAGCTAAGGGACTCAAGGGCCTGCCATGTGATGATGGGATGGCTTGAGGAGAACATGAGCTCTGCATCCTCGTGTTCACCAGGGTCCTGTTCCCAGGGAGGATGACAGGAAGTGACACCTCACTGGGAGGATCTGCACACTGGGCCTGTTCCATTATATCCTTCCAGCTCCACTGATATATGGAGCCGTTGCTTCTAGTGCTTTGAGGGTGGACATTCCCTCCAGGAATTTATCTAATTCCTTTTGAAAAAATTTATACTCTTGGCAGAAGCACCATGCTGGGGTAATGAGCTGTATGATTTAATTATGAGTTGCGAAGGAAAAGTCCTTCTTCTTGGTTGTTTTGAACTGCTTGTTCATAATTTCATTTTATTCCACTTATGTCTTGAATAATGGCAAATAATGAAAAATCATTGCCTATTCACTATCTCTGTGCTGCTCCTCATTTCATAGACCTCGATCATATTTCTCCTCAGCCACTCATCTTCGAAAATTGCTGTATGGAGTTGGCTTTCTGTGAAATCCACTCCATTCCTCTGATCAAATCCTTTGTTCTGCATCCTCAGAGCTGCTCTCTGGGTCACAGGATCCTGTGAGTGGTGATGAGTGTGAGGTGTTTGAAATGTGAACACACAATGGTTGGAGGCCTAAGGATGCTTTGTGTTCTATCCCCTCTGTCTTTCCTGAATTCCTGATATAATGTGGGATTTACTGACAGCCAGAAAGATGGGGAGTTGATTCTCTTTGCCAAAATGTGATAAGGGTCTATGCTTTTTATATGCAAAAAAAAACCCAAACAACTTGTTCACAAGGCAACCAGACTGAATTTATTTAATTTTCACCTGCCTTGGTACTGTAATTTCATATTTCTTCTTGTAGATCTGCTGTGAGGTGATAATTATAATTTAAAAGATACACAAAAATTTAAATAATTTAATTTAATATAGATTTAATTTGTTTTCTCTCATAATATTATATACTCTTCCCCTGATCACTTATGATTATGTTGAACTGCAAATATCCCTGTGCAGATTATTTAATAACTCACTGATATCTTCCTTTTTTTCTTCATTAAGCATTGTTGACTTTTCAGTATTTCTTTCTTGTATTGATTTCCTTTTGTTTGTAATCTACATGTGACCATTTTATATTGTCTGTAAACAAAGGATTTTTCCTGGTCTTTGCTTCTTGGAGGTCTTGTTTAAGTTTAGGTGACACCTTCTTTAACATCATTGATAGCTTCAACAATAAATTGCTTATTTTAGTCAGTACTTCAACTGTCCTGTATTAGAATCCATAGGTACATATTAGCTAGACTCAAATTATTTTTCTTTTTTGTTCTAACACTAAATTATTAGTATGTTTCTTAATTAATGTTTCTTCAAAACATATTTTCACTCATCTGGCCTGATTTCAGTTGCTATGTACTTCCTGTTATCCTAACATATACATGCATATCTATATTTATATTTAATATGTTTATTAGTTCTTTGTCAGAGCATTAGAGGTGTCTCCCTTTCCAGCCACAATATACAGACAGTTTTACTTGAAATGGGGAGAACTCTGGAAAAAAGGTTGGGAAGAACTGACATAATTGGCAATTGCTCATTTTAGGGGTGCACAGCAGTGGCATTGCTGTTATATTTATTTGGCTTCTTCACTGATTTTTTTTTTTTTTTTTTGCTTAAAGGAGTTGCATTTAAAGGGAAAGTTTTGGGGAAAAAAAATCATTACTGAGTATTATTGAAATAACAGGGCTTTTTTCCTCTTTCTGGCCTTTCAGTGAAGCCACCAAAGGAACACATAAAAGTGGATTTAAGCACATTTTAAATTGAAATATTATCAGGTAGAAGAGAGAGTTGTTCATGATCCAGTGTGAGGGGAGGATCAATACCATAATCTTTGTGTTTCTAAATATGTTGCACTCCTTATTACCAGCTGTGATTTATAAAGGGCTGGGGTGGGAACGAGCTCCAGGTCAGTGATTATCTCTCCCACTGTCTCTCATGACACGTTAAAACTTCAGGAATACAGGTGATGGACAGCGGATTAGAGCCTCAGCCTGGGAATTGCTTTATTTTGGGTAGCAGGGAGCTGGTCAGAGGTAATTGCCTGTGCCTTATTGCATGAGTGCATGGGCTCTCCTGCTCTGCTTTAATGCTAAATTCATCCAGGATCACACCAGGAAAAGACTCTGTGTAAATTAAACTTAGCTAGAGTTGTCCCTCTCCTGTTTCTTTAGCATCATGTAGAGTATAAGCAAAGTAAAAAAAAAAACAAAAAAACAAAAAAACCCAACCCCAAAAAAACACCAAAAAACCCAAAACAACAACAACAAAACCAAACCAAAAAACCCGACCCAAAACAAACCCAAAAAAACCCACAAAAAACCCCACCCCCACCCCAGAAAAACCCAACCCAAACCAAAACAAAACCCCCCAAATTGCTAAATAACCTTGTGTTGCAAATAGAAAACTTATAAGGCCCTTTTTTTTTGAGTTATAATGATGAAAATAGTTTGACTTTGTTCAATTTTCAATATTCAGCTGTGTTTGGATAGGCTCTGAGGCCCTTTAAATGCTGGCATTATAAGGTGGCACTAACATACACCATCAGTGTTTTGCTTGGAGGAGTGGGAATACGTGAATTTCATTCCTTTTGTTCGTACACCAGGATACTTGTCACTCTAGGGTGCTTTGGGACGCCTTAGACCACCCTGCTGATTGGAACAAGGCTGGGCCTCAGGGTGGGTCAGGATTTTGTGTAGAGAAGATCAAGTAGATCTGACTTTTTAGTGTGGCAATAGGTCATGGATGTGGATATGTGTGCAAAACAGCTCGGGCACAGATGGCAAAACTTGGTTGTGTAGGGGGGTGAGTCGCTGTTTGGATCAGCAGTTCTGATCACAAAATTCTGCCTTTATTGGTTATTTCTAACGTGTGTTGTCTTATTTGGAGGCTGGTGGGGATATTCTCTTCTGCAAAGGGTCCCTAGTGCCAAGGTCTGTCTGAATCCCAGAATCACTGAAGTTGGAAAAGCCCTCCCAGCCTATGGAGTCGAGTCTGTGCCTGATCCACACCTTGTCCCCAGCCCAGAGCTCTGAGTGCCACCTCCAGCCCTTCCTGGGACACCTCCAGGGATGGGCACTCCAAAGCTCCCTGGGTGGTAACCGTGGTACCTGGCCAATACTCTGTGACAAAGGTTATCCATGAAGCAGAGTCTTTCCAAAGGCAGATTTCCACATGAAATCTCATGAGAGTTCCCTGCCTTTCTGGGAAAATTGCACTGAAGGGATAGAACCTATTCAATTAGTAAAGTTTGGGAAACTGAAATAATTGTATAATTTGAGAGGATTAGATCTCTTAAGGTGTGAAGAGAGAGAGCACTGAGGTCTCTGTGCTCCTAGGCAATAGTGGAAGCATCATCAGGCTGGAGATGTGTTAATGCAGCACCAGGGGTTATTAAGAGGGAGGCAAGGGGCACCTGTAGCTAATTTTGGGCCAGTCAGCATAAATTCATGGAGATTATCCACGCAGTGTTAGCTTAAACCATCCTTTTATTGAGAACAGAAGCTATAATACACAATGACACCAGACAAGATTATGGGGGGGATATAATGAAGTTTGCAGTGTCAGAAGATAGGATGATTAAATACTGAGTGCCAGGCGCAGCCTTCCTGCACCTCCATCTCATGTTTCCATGTTTTAATGAAAAATAAGATCCTTAAGAGAAAAAAAAAAGGCAAGGGATGCTAAGGTGTAATTGTCATATTGATACTGGAGGAGAGTTGATAATTATGCAGCAATTCCGGCCTGCACTTTCTGCTCCTCTTCCTGCTAAGGATCACTCTGTTTAAATCACCACCCCTCTCAAGCTGTCTGTTCTCTTGTACCAGTTTATTGTGTCCTTCCTCTCTGACTTCCTCACACAGGCCCTTCTTTCATTCCCTTTGTGTCTCTCTCAATGCTACTCTACTGATCAGGACTTTTCTCCCAGATTTCTAATCTCACTCTGTAGTGTGTAGATTAATAATCAGATATTGATGTGACAGGATCTTCTGTGTTTTGCCTCCCTTATTTCAAGTGTTGCTCCGCTGATCATTATTTACTCAGAACCTCTCTGTAATTCAGATTTAGCAAGAACAACTGGTTTTTTGGCTGTCCTTTGATCTATAAACTTCCTTTGACTTTTTCAACATTTTTGTAGATTACAAACTGTTTTTAAACCTTTGTCATTACCTGCAATTTAAGACTTGCTTCCTCTACTTGGGTTCCAGTTCTTGTGCCACCAGGTGCCTTGAAAAACCCTTTGCTCTAGCAAAATAAAAGTTCACACATTTGCTTTTCACACTTTTTTTTCCTGTGGCAATTCCCAGAAATGAGGTCATTGCACATAATTAGGGGCACAGTTAGAGAAACTCCCATCCCTCTTCAGTAAAAATCAGTGGAGTCTGTACAGAGCAACCTCTCCAGGTTGGAAGGTAGAGGAACTTCTATGGACCCCTTTTTTAAGGGTGTATGGGCAGAGCTTTGAGAGGAACTCGGATAATTCAGCTGAGATAACTGTGTGGCATTAAAAAAGACCTTGCAGGAGAATGAAACATGCTGACATGAGTTGTCTGTGACAGATGACAACGGAAATTTTGTTTTGTTTTTGTTTTTCCACCTGGGGCATGGGGGCCATGCTAGGAATTGTAGAACACTCATTTTTCAACCCACCAGAGAGGCCAATGTGAAATAATTTCACAGACGTGCTTTGCCGAATCTGTGCCTTGGTGGGTGACGTTGGGTGGTGATCCTTGTGTTGTGCATCTGTGGATGCTAAAAAAGCTTCAGCAGTGAATTTCTTCAGCTCTCTAGTATTTTGTGAGAGCTCTGTCTTTCACATGCAAACTAACCAAAACAAAGTTACCAGTTTTATAAATATTCACACCTGCAAATTACTTTGTCAGTTTGTTATGGCTTTAACTAAAAAAACCATTGGGGAATGAAGGTCTTAGAATTTGGACCATCCCCTCAAGGGGTGGATGGCCAGAGGACCAATTACTTTATGCCATTTAACTCACTTTTTGTGAACTAACATATAAAAACCTTGGGAAAAACCATTAAACCAGCCTTGCTGTCACTGATACCTGAGCCTGGACCTCATGTGGTTTCTCTACATGTCCACGTTGCGACAGCAACAGTGCATCCACGTTAGTCCTGCCAGGATGCTCTTTTGTTTCTCCTAAATAAACCCCCCATTCTCAGCTCCTCAGGTGTGCTCACGTCAGTGTCTGAAGCGTACACATCTGAGGAAGAGATCAATCCAATCCGGAGTAAAACATTATTTAAAGCTGGTTTATTCAGTGCCTCGATGGTAACCACTCAAGGATTTCTGATTTGGTTTGTTTCTGTAACTCAGGTTTCAGGGGCAGAATAAACCCATACAGGAGAAATTATTGCCCATTGTTACAAAAGAGGTGAGGAGGAGTTGGATGCAATTATGTGCAAGGCCTGTTCTGTAGGGTTGAGAACATCAACACAAATAAATGCCTTCATTATATTGTGAAATACAGTGAAAATTACTTTTTCAAAAGCTGTTGTTCCCTTGATTGCCTTCTATGTCCAGATACAACACTTTATATATATATTGCACCACATTTTGGCTGAATTTCAAGAGGAAAGGTCTCTGTGTCTTTCAGTTTTGTGGCCTTGGCTGTTAGAAATGCCCTTAAATATTTTTTACCCTCTTTCTAAAAAAAGAGATAATAAGGAAGGATGCTGCAATGTGTTTATTTTTATTTTTAAAATAAAGATAACTTTAGGCTCCAAGGCTATTAGTTGTGGTAAAATTATGTAAGGTAGCAGTGAAACTCTAGAACTGGAATTATCTGCTGAGTGGAAGAATCCTTCCAAAAGAGCTGAGGCAGAAGTTTGCAGCTCTCAAGTTGAGTGTAGCAGAACACAACCATAATGTGTGTGTGTAGCACCTAATTCCAACCTGTGACCCAAACCCACCAGTCTGACTTTGCAGAGGTTTAGAACAAATCTTGAAGAAAGTAACATTGGAAAATGCAGAAATACATAAAAATGTCATGTGCTCTTATTTTCTACCTGCTATGGAAACTTGGCTTGAATGGGGTTAATAGTCTGTGTTTGTTTTTTCAGGACACAAATCTGAGCATCACAGGGCAAAAAGGGCTGTGTTTCTCCACAGGGCTTTCAACACCTTTGTGCCTTCAGCTTTTCTGTGCATTTCAACCCAGTGTGAATTTCCCTTTCAAACGTGGGAATTCTGTTGGGAGATGGAACTTCCCTCCCTGACCCCCTTCCCTTGGATTTATTGCCTCGATGAGTCATTCCTGGATGTAATGTTTGGTTTAAATTGCCAAAAGCCAGCCCAGTGGCTTTGGCAATGTGTCCCTGCCAAGAGTCACTCTCCAGGATTGTCAGCAGGATTCTCAAGCCCAAAAGCTTGACGGAACGAGGAAACAAAGATTTCCATCTACTTATGCCTCCTGTTTAGTTGCCTAATTATCATTCATTTAGCCTGCCATAAAAGTCATTCTTTACCTGCTTTTTGATTGCTTTATGGCTGCTTTTACAGCCTCCGGGGGAATAAATTGAAAGATATGTTCTCCGTGTGCTATATCCCTAAAATAACTGATCCAGTCAACAATCTGTGTTTTATTACCCAAATGATCTAACAACCCTCACGTTATACATGGAAAATGGTTAAATTAGAGAGTTCAACTCTGCTTGCTGAAGTCAGCAAAATACTTGTACCTTTGTTTTGGCAGATTCCCCTGCAGCTGGAGACATCCAGCCTCCTCAAAACACCCGAGAATTAAGGGCTTGTTCCTAGCTGCTTTAAATACCAATGCACAAATAGGTGCATGAAAAAACACCAATGAAAAATATTAATAACCACAATGAATGCTGTATTTTTCACTGATGGTTTTTGGTTGGGTTTTTTGTATTTTTTGGGTTGGTTTTTTTTTTTGTACTGCAGCTGGTTTGTTTTCCTGCAAGCAGGTTTGGGGGAGCTGGGTAGCTCTTTGCCATGTGTCCCCAGACTGCACCAAGCCTATCATGCTGATTTTTGGTGCTCTGTCAGTCAAAGACATGCTCCAATTTATATAAAATGATGGAAACTTGAGAACTGAGGGACTTGTTGCATGTGCAGCTTAACACAAAATGTTGGGTTTGGTTTCTTTTAGTTTTGCTATATAATACAGTTATATTTAAAGACAGCTCAAGCCTTAGCATTAGTATTTCTCATAAAGTCTGGGATAAGCTCTACATTTGACAAATTTACAAAGAATCAGCAGAAAACCAAAAAATGTGTGTACCGAGGGTCTGTCTGACAAGTCCTAGTGCTGTGTAGGATGTCTTGGAGTCACACCCTGGCTGCAGAATTGAGAAATTGCTCATGTTCATTCCCGAGGCCCTCCAGAACCAGCCTTTAAACTGACCTGGCACATGGCTGTGCAGCCTTGGCAGGCTGGGCAGGGAGGCTTTGGGAGCTCTCCTTCCATCCCTTCTCCATGGTTTCTCTCTTTCCTGCCTCAAAGTTCATCCTCCCACCAACTGTAGCTGAATAACCAGAACTCCTTGAGCACAAATTGCTGTTAATGCTGCATTTTCCCTTCCTGCTTTGCCATCTCTTGTCCCTTCCCTTTCCCACTGGATGTGATTTCCACTCTGTGTGGCACTGAGAGCTATCCCTTGCAAAACAAATATCCAGGGCTTACCTGGCAATGTAAGGAAGGCAGGTTGGGAGACTCACATTGTTCCCCAAATTGTCTTTTATTAATTATTCTGAATCCTTGTGTGCTCCTAAACCCATATTTCAGCTTGTTTTCAATTCATTGGAGATCACAAAGAATTTACTGATGACATTGATGCTGGCCTTCACATTCAAAGCATGTTTTCCCAAATCACCCTCTATGAACTCTTCTGAACAATTCCTAATTAGCCATGACAAATTTTATAAGCAACCCTAAGCATGTATTGAGCTGTGTACAGTTTGTAATGAATTATGACAATAACATTTCTTTATAACATAATAAAATATGTTTTCTTTGTTTCCTTGTTGAATGTGGGTTGATCCTGAACCCAGATTCAGTTTTTTAAGTGGCTGGTGGGCTAGGCAAGAGTTTGCAGTGTCTTTGCTGGTTTTGCTTGCATAGATGAAATTATTTTAAGTCTTTGTAAAGCACAGCCTTACAAACACAAGGTAGTCTGGAGCATCTTTTAGCTCTTTATATAGCTGCTGACACTATTATTTCTTGACATCTTCCTGTTCTAGTGGCATTTTGCCATCTGCTTCTAAGATGTCATTATAATGCAAAGTAAAAATTTTAGTGTATTCTTCTAAAGCCTTTGCTGCTCTTGCTGCGCCATTCTAATTCCGTACAGTCCCTGTTGATGCATTCCTATTTATCTTGGCTGATAGCTGGTTTATTTTCCTATTATGTTCTGCTATTCAGCTTGCATAGAAGGCACCAAGATGCCTCCTCAATTTAAATACTTGCCTTTTCTTCATTAACAGCAACGCCTCGTCTGCTACCCAGACCTACTGTTCTCCTTGTACATTTCAGTTGTATAATTTGGGGAAGGCTGCAAAATCAGGGGATCTATTTACAGCCTACTCTGGATAATTTTCACTAGGGTTGATTGCATATAGAAGAGAGAATGAGTGCAGGCTGTCTTCTGGAAAAATAATTGATTTAGAGAGCTCAGTGTGTTTGGGAATGAACCCCCCAAATAACCACACAGGTCTCTGCGACAGCCTCTCACTGCTTTGAATCTGAGTTTGCATTCTGGCATATAAAACTGAATTTCAGCTTTTAATTTTATAGTTTGAGCAGTTCTGTGTCTTTTTACAGCACACCCTGACACTTAGGGAAAAGGCTTTGAAATTTTAGCAAATGGGATAAGGAATATTCCTGTTACAAATGTGTGCAATCCATGGCTGCCCCTCATGCTGATTACTGTTCTGCACAGAATAATCCACAATTTCTTAATTTTATAACCAGTCCTAGTATGTGAATAATGAAAAAATCAAGCAAACAAATGGAATAATTTTATCACCACGCAGTTTGCTTTTTCCCACCGAGGCACATTTTTATTGGTATAATGTATATGTGTTGTTTCATTTCCACACCAAACCCACGACCGAATGTTTTAAAAATTCCAAGCAATTTAATCTTGTTTATTTTTTTTCCGTGACAGACCCAAAGAGATGTGTTAGCTTTAATCTTGCTCAGATTGTCCACGTGCAGTGGTATGACTTTTAATCTCTTGTTGCATTTATCAAAATTTGCCAGGGCAGACAAGCATTTCCAGGCTTTCACTAGGACAGGGAAGTGTCTCGGTGTAGAACACGGTGTGTGATGGCACAAAACTGATGCATGTGGAAGATCAGAGCTGTCTCCTGAGTGAAATGCCACCTTCTCCTACGTGAAGGCAGCAAAATGGAGAGGAAACAGTTTCCCAGTATCCATCTGGGAACCCTGGAGTCCCCATCAGTGACATCTGGCTTGGCATTTTGTGGTCTCGTGTTATTAAATGCTTTGCTGTATCGTGCACAGGTTCATTAGTACAAATTAGGTTCTGTTCACATTACAGTGGGTAATCAATTATATTGGATGTGAAATGCCTTCTCATAAATCTGAATTAACTCTTTTCTTGGAGCCTGGTCCAGTGTTTGGGCTGGTGCAGGCTGGGGAGAGCTGACAGCACTTGCTGCAGATGGGGCTTGAGCTCTGTTCCCCCTGTGCCTGGGCCAGGGTTATTTACACCAGGTGCAGAATTAACAGTGCCAGGGCATCCTGGAGCTCCTGAGGGCTGGGGAGTTACACCCAGCAGAGATTCAGGAGGGATCTGGATGGAATCTCTGTTACATTCCAGGTTCTGGTGGCTGAGGACAGGGACAGGGCAGTGGATGAGGCACCCCAGGTCACCTGTGAGCACTCACAGGCTTTATATTACTTGATATTTGCACTTTTAGCTCCATGTTGTCTGATAGGCAGCTGGGATCAAATATTGGCACGTAAATTTGAGTTAATATATTAAATATTTTGTGTGTTGGTTCTTTCTGTGATGTGCAGTATTTGCTGAATTGAATTGAGTCGGGTTGAATTCCTTCTGCCATGAAGTGCTGCAAAAGAACTGGGTAGTTTTTATTCACCACAATACAAGTTTCTACTAAAAATTTTATAAATTAGCAGACTTGTTAATACTCTGAGTGAGGAAGCTAAAAAATAAAAGCACACTAAGAGCTGAGTTGTCCTTTTATAAGCTAAAGAAGGAGTGTGAGGATAATTTATCAGAAGCATTTGTCTCCTGAATCCCACTGAATTTCTGCTTTTGCACAAAGGAGCTTGGGACTTCTGTTATTTGTGGGTTTCAATGTTCTATTTAATTTTTCTTTACCTGCTCATAATTACTTTTAATTTCCTGCAGCTAATAAATGCTTCTCCAGAAAACACCATTTCTAATTAAAAATCCAGCATTAACTCGATGATCAGGATCTATATAAATGCTGCTGCTGTTGTAAATATTTTAAAGCTTCTGTGCATTTTCTTCTTCAGGCTTTGTGCTTGCACTGCATCTAGAATAAAGAGTGTAATTACCTGCGGTGCAGTTCTGAAGAAACAAAGCTCAGGATAATTTGGGCTCAGTACTGCACATTTTTTAAATCCACCCCACAAACCCTGGCTCTGGTGACCAGCACTTTAAGACAATGCAGATAATAGCAAGTTTCAGGTTATTCTTGCCTTGGCCTTCAAAATTCAAGTACCTGGAGTCTCTGAGGTGTCTCGTTGCCATTTGTTTGAGCTTTTGCTCTGTCTCCTGCTGATCCTGAAGGTCTGAGCCAAGTCTTTTCTTTTCTGGGATTGATGGCTGCAATTCTCTGCTTCCTTGCTCACCCACTTCTGTTACAAATAGGCTCAAACTGGTGTGTAAAGATCCTACAGAAGTGATTCCCAAACTCGAGTTCATCAGCACTGCAGCTTTGAGCTAAATGCTTTATTGATCTTATTTGAACTTTGATCCTACCTGAATATTGATCCTATCTGAATGCCTTATTTCTTGCCTATCTGAATGGGTTGGGAAGAGTCAGGCACTGAAGGTCATAAGGATTAATTTTTCCTAATGAATGTTCACCCATGTGACATTAATTACCTGGTGTTACAAATCTGCCACATTTGTTCACAGCACAACTCATTCTTGTGCACCCAGTTCTGGGCCCTCACTGCAAAAAGGACCCTGAGGGGCTGGAGCGTGTCCAGGGCAGGGAACGGAGCTGGGAAGGGGCTGGAGCCCCAGGAGGGGCTGAGGGAGCTGGAAAGGGGCTCAGCCTGGAGCAAAGGAGGCTCAGGGGGGACCTTGTGGCTCTGCACAGCTCCCTGACAGGAGGGGACAGCCGGGGGGGGTCGGGCTCTGCTGCCAGGGAACAGGGACAGGAGGAGAGGGAACGGCCTCAGGCTGGGCCAGGGGAGGCTCAGGGTGGACAGCAGCAGGAATTTCCCCATGGAAAGGGTGCTCAGGCCTTGGCAGTGATGCCTTAGGTTTGAACTTTTATATTTTCCAACCCCTGCAGTGCCCAGTGTGTAACTCTGGAGTTGCCTGTTCCCTGTTCAGTGCTGCTCTCTGTGCTGGGCACACACAGCAAAGCCTCTCCGGGGCTGCTCTCCAAGGACACCCAGCCCCTCCTGGGCCCAAAAAGTATCAGCCAAAGAGCCTCTGAGGGGGGCAAGCTGAGGGCAATTCCATCATTAACTGCAGCTTTAATTGGAGAATGAACCCTGAGATGCAAATGAACCAAAGCTATAAAAGTGGGAAGAACTCGTGGCCTCTCAGGGTCCATCTCGGGGCCCATCTGGGCAGCACCTCTGGCTCCCCAGGGGTACCTTTG
>VXAC01005656.1:51559-77543 GCA_013399225.1 Rhipidura dahli
CTCTCCTCACCTCGTGCCCAACGCTGAGTGCCCCCCGGCCCTCCGAGCTGAGTTCCCTTCCCACCCCCAGATGCCAGAGGGGCAGCCTGCTTGGCCTTCCCCTTTGTTCCCGTGAGCACCCAGCCCTCAGCTCTCTGCAACGCACCCAGGGAAAAATCCCTCAGGGGAGAAGAACCGAAAAGGAGAACTTTCAAACCCCAACACCAATAAATCCCCACCTTTATTCCCTTACTCCTGGCTGGGCTCTGTTTTTTAGGTGGCCTCTCAAGGCATCAGTAGAGGCTGCTCAGGGAGCTTTGGAGTGCCCATCCCTGGAGGTGTCCCAGGAAGGGCTGGAGGTGGCACTCAGAGCTCTGGGCTGGGGACAAGCTGGGGACTGGGCACAGCTTGGACTCGATGGCTTTGGAGGGTTTTTTCAATCTCAGTCATTCTGTGATTCCACACCTTACTTATACCTCTCTACAGTATATTTTGAGGACCAAAAATAGTAAAGTTTTATTATAGTTGAAAAATCTTCACAAGGTTCATTTTTTTTCTGTTGGGTAGAATCTATCTCATCCATTCCTTAGAATTCTCCTGCCAATCCTTTATTTTTTTTTTTTGCCCAGATCTTCAAAGAAACTTTGACATTAGAAGACAGATAGCATTGTCTCTTTTGGATAATGCTTTAGCAGGAAGCACAGGTGACTTCCATGTCAGAAGATGTTAGTAAAAACAGATGCAGAAAAACAATCTCAGATACTTAACATAAATATTTCCTAGAAGCACCAGCTTCTTTTCCTAGAAGACAACAAATACAATTTCTGAGCTGGTCCATCATTGAAAGTACAAGTGTGATGCTATTTAAGTGTTGCTGGTGTTGTGTTGGCAGTAAATCAAGGGGCTCAGATCATCAGTCTTTGTTTCTGTTTTGTAGGTGAAGAAGCTCCAAATAATCCTTCCATTTCCTTCCTTCCATTGTTTTCTTAAAAATAAATTCTCTAGGATGCTTAGTTAGGTCTTTTTTTTTTTTTTTTTGGTTTCTTTGTTCTATCTTCAGTCAGGTTTTTTTTTTGTGTCAGATGCTATCAAGCCAAACCAGGTATGAATGCAAAAGGGCAAATATATTTGTGCAAGTGATTAAGGCTGGAAAACGCCAGTAATGAGATATTGAATGTTTCTCCTCTAATGTGCTGAATCCAGACTGGGGTGGCAACAATCAAAAGTCCTTGAAAGGAAATGAAAATTAGCAGTAAGTATGCTAGGGTAGCTTAATGCATTTATTTTATAAGAACTTTTCCTTTAATAAATAAAATAAAGCACAATAGCCCTAGAACACTTGTAACTGGAGTTACAAGTTTAGAAACAAATCTTACCTTGAAGTCTTAATCCCTTTCATTCATTTAAAATAAATATTTCAAGGTTTTTAAGTCTCTTCTGCGAATCTTGTTTACGTTTTTATTAAATGAACTATATTTACATTGCTGTTTCCATATGTTTCTTCTTATGGCTTTTTAAAGCTGGCAGTATATGGGTCGCTAGAACCTTGAATTTCTGAAGTTACTTTTTAACATGATGGTTATAGGCATGACAAACCTTAGCAACTATTTTTTTGCATCATATGACATTGAATTTTAAAAGGCAGCCTGGTCTTACAGGCTTGATTTTGAAGGGTCAGAAGGGTTTTCCTCTGGAAGGGAAATGTGGCTGGTTTTGGGGAGTAGGAGAGGAATTCCTGGGATTGCAAATGCTGTTGTGATTAAAGTGTGTACTTCTGCAAAGCTCTGACCTGGGGTCCTTCTGCTGGGCTGTGCCAGCTCCCTTTCTCTTCAGGTAGGAAATCTCTAGCCCTGGTTTCAAGATCTTCTAGACAGCAGTTAAGTGGAATAATCCTTGCTCGTCTATGTGCAACAAAACAGGGCTTTGGTTCCCACTTAAGAAATGAAGGGGGGGAAGAAAAGAGGAGCGTTTATGCTACATTAAATATTTTCATTATGCATCAGATGTTAAGAAATTTGTAGCAGGCCTGAAGCATATCTGGCATGACTGTTTGGAAAACAAACACAAAACCCCATGGTGCATGGCAAGCACTGTGGTTTGTTTTCATACTTAGAACTAGATTTTGGATTGTATAGGAGATGCAACATAAATGTATCAGGGCTTTGGCACTGACTGATGCTCACAGAACAACTGAGGTTTAGGAAACATTATTTCTATTAACAGTTAAAAGTGGTTTCTCTGAATTGAATGGTGTGAGCAGGCAATGGCAGGGTTGGACAATATGGATGTGGACTCCAGGATTTTTCTCCTTCTTTGCCTATTGTGCTTGCTCAGAGGAGTCCTGGGGTGTAGTTTTCAGTGAGCTGGTTCCCTGTCCAGTTTGGGGATAGAAATTAGGTTTCCTGTGCAATCTGGAGTGCAGAGGAGCTGTGGGTGCCAAAAGGAGAGGCTGTTTCTGAGAGCCAGCACAAAGTCTGTGCCATGCTGAGCCATCTCCTCCCTTTCACTTGGCTACTCTGGAATGTTCCAGCAATCCAAGTGGATTACATTTGGCTTTCACTCTTACCTTATTTGCCTGTCAGAGCCATGCCTGTCCAGGTGCCTGGTCTGTGTTTACCAGGCTGTCAGAGGTCCCGGGGAAAAGCTGTAAGGTAAATACGCACCGACCTCCACACTTTAATTGCTGCCTTAATTCTGCAGCCATCAGTTCTTACTCAAGGGCTTGCTCATAAAAGCTTCCTTCAGCTATGCTGTCCAAAGGCTGCAGGATCAACCCAAATATCATATTCATGTGTTTGGTGTCATGGAACTGAGGCTTCAGCAGAGCAACTGGGTTGAAGTGAGCACTTAGAGTTGAGTCATTCCCTTTCCATGGAGATGTGCAAGGGGAAGGGACATCCTCAGAGGAGGTATGGCTACGTGTGTGAGCTGGCTGGGTGGCAGATGCTGCTGCAGAGGGGACTTGGTGAAGGTGGAACGAGGGATAATTCTATTATCAGCATTTTTCCCATGCTTTAGATAAAACCAGTGGAAACTTTCTCATCAGTGGTTTTAATTGTTCAGGTATTTGCTAAAATCAGTGCCCTTTTTGGTCCCACTTTCCAAAGGAAATTGTACCATGTTTCCCCTGCTGCCAGAGCCTGGCATCACAGTGGGGGATTGACCCAACAGTGTCTCCTCCCAAGGTTCTGAAGCCTTGGAAGTCAATCCTCTCTCAGCCCTACCCAGTAAATTAAGGTAGCAGGAAGACAAATGTTATTGGTGTTCAAATGCTTTGTCTCCTTGAAGCACTCAACACATGCAAATTGCATCAAGAACAATGCTGGATTCTTGCTACTGTCATGGATCTCCGGGCCTGTGTAATAAATGTTGTTGTCACATTATATGGGCTAAATGACTAATGATGGAAGTGTGTTCTTATTCATGCAAGCAGCTGCTGAAAAGTGTGTTGTCCTAAAATATACCTTCCTGTCTGTGGGGCTGACAGCCATGAAATGATGGAATCAAGTTCCTGTCCTTCAGTGTTGCTTACAGTGAAAACTGTCACAGTTCTTAGAGAAGTCTGTCAGAGAAGGAGCCACTGATCCAGTGTGGACAACACACCCTTGAAATGCTTTGTGCTGTGGACAGTGCTGAGTGCTGCACCCAGCTGCACTCCTACCTTCCATTTCCCTCCCTCCTTGAGGATTTATCTTAACCCCTTGTCCATCAGAGAGCAATTCAAAAATGAATAAGAAAAAAGGAATCAGCAAGCCCAGATGTTACAGTGATCTATCTACTGTCTTGCCTCTGGAACAAGCCCAAGGCTTAGAAAGATTTTTCTTTTTTATTTTCCTATTAGATAAAGTTGAAGTGTGAAAACTTTGGGGCGCCTTTGTCACGCTTGTCGTCACGTGCACTTTTACCCTGCAATTTTCTCTGTCTTGTTTGCATGAAGAGGCTCTGGTGCCATAAATTTCCTCGAGGGCTGAACCTCAGGGGAAGTATGTGAAGAGTGAATGTGGCTTGACTGCAAAACTGAACTCCGGAAATAAAATGCCACCTCTCGCTCAGCTGCTGTCTATCCACCCAGCCCCTGATTTCACCTGCACAACACCTTTAAGAATTGATCTAGCAAAGTATCTCCTGACTCCTCCTCGTGCTGATGCACTGCTCTGTCAAATCCATTCAAGGCAAGGTTTGTAATGCTATTTAGAAACCATAGTTTGGGGAAAATATTGACATTGTGCTGAGAACTGCAAACACAGCTGATGAGGTGGGCTCTGCCCTGGTGAGTCCTCCAGCCAGAACTGACGTAGGTTTAATGAGCAAACATCTAATTAGGGTAGCAGAGGTTATTGTAGATGTGTTCAGTGTGTTACTCAGAATTCAGTGATGAGAGGAAAAGAAAAGGGTTCAATAATTTAATCATGGTTTATTGGAAGTATGCTGAATTAGTGGTTAGGAACAGCCACCAGTGAACACAAGCTGATATCTCATTTAGGATAAAGCTTTTTTCAGCTGTAAATTGCCATCTCGGGGTGGATCTTTATACCAAACTCAGAAATAACAAAGGGATGTTTTTTCTTCCATGGTAAAGAGTTAAAAACACGGAGGGGAAGAGCAGAGAGGCAGGAATTTTGAAAGCAGCTTTTGCTGTGCTGGGAAGGTTCCTTTGGGTGATGTGGAGCTCTCTGGTGAGGAGGAACCAGGAGTGGGGCTGGAAAACTGGAATCCTGTGGAATGAAGAGCATCAGGAGCTCCTGGACACCAAGGGCTCCCCTGGGAGCAGCAGCAGCCCAGGAAATGTGGCTCCTGTGCCTGTTCATTTTAAGGACCATCAGCTCCGTGCCTCAGCTGAGTTAACCTGCTGTAAAAGGTGACTTGGAGATGCTCAGCCAACGTGGCAAACAGCATTTCACCAACGCATCCAGAAGGAGAATGTCAGAGCACTGAGCTGAGCTCTGGGTTTGTGCAGCTTGCTTCCAGCTTGGCCCTGTGTCCAGAACTAATAAATAACTTGCAATCATTTAATATGTAATTGATTATTAAATCAATATCTGGCTATTTATAGTTTGTAAGTCAGAGCCATGAGGCTGTATTTATTTAGCTTCAGAGAGGCTAGAAATTGGATTACTCAATTAATTGGATTACTTAACAAATATCGATTAGCATTTTTAAGCAATTAACATTATAGACATGTAACACAGCACTATCTTTTAAAATTTTAATTAACTGTTTAAACAATGCTTGGAAATTTAAAGTTGTTGAGATTATAATTACATTATTGCCTATGCAGTTTGGAGTTAATTATACTGCATTTCTATAGACTTGATAAACTGCAAAATGTATCCCCTTAACAATCAATTGGTATTAAATTACTTTCAATTACTTTTTATTAAAACCAAATTAGAACCTCACTTGTGACACAGTGAAAGCAGCACAAAATCTCAGCACTCCGCAGTGATTCCTGCAACACCTGCTGCTCTCCACATGTCCAGCTGGTCAGGTGGTAGCCACACTTTTAAAATAAAAATAAACCTGAGAGACACAAAGCAATTCAGAACTCTGGTCTTTGAAATTGAAAAAAATTGAATGAAATTGAAAAATTTCAGTTGAATGAAAGAACTGAAAAAATTCAACTTCTGACACTTCTTCCATAGGAATTTGTACAAGTTTCATTGGTTTGTGTGCCTGGGAGGAGGTCTGAGTCTGGGATCCTTTGCTGTCGAGTTTTATAGCTCCATTAATTGCCACAGCTTTCTGCCCTGTAATTGTGGACGTTTCTCTGAGCCCCAAGGGAATTTCTGTGGTGTGTGGTGGTACAGTGTGGTACTTGATGAGGATATCCACTTGTTTACTCAACAGGAGTCAAAATTAATCTTGTAGGCTCAGGGCTTTAAAGAAGCTTTCTTTCAGCTAGTGATTCCCAGATTAGTTAGGGTTTAGATACTTAAAAGCTCTAATATTTGACAATAAAATACGTTTAATCTGGTATCAGAAAATATAATACACTGCTTCCTATGGCATCTTTTAGCAGTTTATGACCCTCTTTGTTTATCATGTAGTTTTTATATTTTTTATTTCTGCTCTCCATCTCAACCCTTTTTATTCTGTTTCCTCTCTAGTGTTAGATGTGCCTCATTAGCTGTTGAGCTTTATAAAGCTGCATGTTGGGTTTAAGTAGGCTTGTAGTAGCAGCAGAATAATACCCCCCAAAGAAGTCTTACAGATGTAAACTAACCCTGCAAATCAAGTGATGATTAAAACCCTTGGATGCCTCCTGGGGACCACAGGATAAGGTGAAGCAAGGCAGTGCCTTTCCACAGCATTCAAACCATGGCTTCCTCATTTTATTTCCCACAAAACTTACATGTTTGCTCAGGGTATAAAAAGGTTTTTTGTTTAATTCAAACACCAACAGGAGGAGTCCTGGCTCCTGAAAATCCAGGATTTGATACAAAAGAAGCTTGGACTTAAGCAAGGGTATTTTACCTAGGAGGTGTTGGCAACAGCTCTGTGCAGCCTTTCCATGTGCCAGGCAGGGGGAATGAGAGCACCAGCTGGAATGGGAAAAGGGACAAGGACAGCTGGGGACTCCTAAACTGCTGCCAGGACAGGGGCTCCATGAGCTTGTATTGTTTTATTTGCCCCATAAAATGACAAAAGACATCAGAGATAATACAAGCTCACTCTGCAGGCTAAAACCAAAGATTTCCTGGTTACAGATCATTCTTAGAAGTTTTTCAGCCAATAGCAGTTGCTCTAGAGGTCACAGACAGCTGTTTCAACCAATCTTCTATATTGCATGTACATTCGTTATAAACAAATCTTGCTTGTTTTATACCTTATATAACAGTGCATAATATTCCATTATTAAGCTTAACTTTATCTCTCTTGCTAAGGATATTTTTTGCAGCTCTAAAAGTCATCGCAGCTAGGCCTAGAAATTCAAATCTTTGTTCTCGTGTCCTTGCTCTGCTGCATAATTGTATCTTCTTTAATATTTTCACAGCCGGAGCTATTTCCTAAAATCTTTCTGCTTTATTCTTAAAACCTGATTTTATTTCTCACCCATTAGAAGTCCTTCTACCCTTTTCTGTATTTCCCACAATTCCCCCTCTCGGTTGCACCATCAAGAAACTCTTTTAACTTTGTTGTTTATTGACTACCTTGTGTTTCATAGCTCTTCTACGTGAAGGCACTTCTTTTGCTTGCTTTAAGCAGTGCTGTTTTACACAACAGCAATTTCAGTGCTTGGAAAGGTTGGGTCTATTTTGAGAAGTTATGTCAAATCCAGCATTACTTGTTCTGTATCGTTCGAACAAGTCTCGTCCAGGGCAAGGCCAGCTGGGGACTCCTAAACCACCATCCCAGCTGGCTTTTGTGGGGGATGCTTTGTGGGGGCCACGGGGTCTGACCCAAGCCTGACAGGTCAGAGGACACTCAGCAGGGAGAGGCAGCTGGCTGGGGAGGTGGCTGCTGCAATTCAGGCTGATGGTGCTTTGGTGGTTTGGCTGTTCCCACCTGAATGCGTGAGCCCTGTGAGAAGCTGCACCAGGCCCGGCATGAGAAGAACCAACTCCTGGTCTGGAAGAGTTTGGGAGAGGCTCAGAACAAGGGACAAGGGTAACCAACCAGAGCCAGACTCCTCCCCAGGCTCTGTTTAAATTTCTGAATGATGTTTCTTCTAACTCATGTTTACCAAAGTCCTGAGCAACCACTGATTTACAGAGAAGGGAGTTACAGTGCCAGTCACACGCCCAAGGTGGGAAGAGTTGCAGGGTGAGGATTTATTTTGGGGACAGAGGAATTGGGCAGGTACCTGGTGGGATTGGAAATCTACAGGGCTCAATTCCAGCCTCCTTTAAAAACCCCCAAGCATCTGCTTCATCCTTTGGCTCTAAAGTGCCTCTGGAAAAATAAGCACAGCCTGGTAATTTAAACCCCAAACCATCGGGGTGTGACTCTTCTGCTGCTCCATGACCTGGTTCAGAGAGAGAACAAGCCCTGCAAAGGGTGGGAGTTTTGCCTGGACATTTGGTGGAGCTGGGCCAGCTCCTTTGATAACTGCTGGATTGCTCCAATTGTATTGCAAAGCCAGATGTTTGCTTCATACCTTGAGGAAACACATTTTTTTTTCTTTCTTTGCATTGCTTTGAAAGAAAAAGATAAAATAACTTTTTATTATTTTAAAACATAATAATAAATAGATTATATTATATTATGTTATTTTATGTTATACTATATTATTAAATATATTAAATATATAAAATATTGATATATTAAAATAGAAATATATAAATATGTATATAAAATATCATAAAAACAATATAAAGCACATAATATAAAAATATAATAATAGTTATGGAAAAAAACCTATTTCCCTGTTTGTTTATGCTGGAGTACCTGTATCTAGAGGCATCCTGGATGCTTCAGGATTCTGCTGCCTTCAGCACTGACCAAAAGGGAAGTTCCCGTTTTCCTGCAATTTATATCCAAGTAACTTTTGTTACAGTTCTCCCTTTATGTTCGACTCGCTGGTTAACACAGCAATGGGCAAATCATAATCTCTCTTTCACCTGAGCTTTGTGGCAATCACCTCCTGCACCAGGACATGAAATTTAATTTGCTTCTGTTTCTTTGTTACTGTTTTTTTCTTGTTACAGGCACCGTAATGTGAATTGTTGCATTGCAGCATTTCTAGGCTGGTGTGTCTGAAGGTATCAAACTGCGTGCGACTGAGACTATGCATATTTAAAAATTAAAATCTGGTGACTCTGCAAAGACAACTTTGGTCTAAAAGTTGTCTTCAAGAAATATTAATAATGACAATATTACACTGTGTGAGAGAGTAAACTAAAATGTCCCTGTGGACACATTTCACTCCAGTCATTAAGGAGAAAATGACTGTACTCTTTATTTAGAGTAATGAGAGCTGATACTGGTTGTCATTAGAGTATGCTACAATCAAATGTTAATAAGAAGCAGCTTGAGAATACCCCACTAATGCAAGGCTTTTTTTAATCAAATTTTTGGAATTGATTGCCTGTGGCAAAAGAAGCAAAATCTTTAATATGATATGGTGATTTTTATGCAATCTCTGGGGAGAAATGTTGGTTCTGTCGACTTCTTAACCTCTTTCTGGATGTAAACCACATCGTATATTTTGTCCCAATCATTAGAAGATTGTGTTTTGAACAGATATAGTCACATGAAAAGTTTGATGTACACAGTCTGTGGTATTTTTCAATCTGAAACCGTTGAGTAACTGCATGCTGCTTTCTGAAATGTGACTGTAATGATTGGTAATAATCTCAAATCTAAGGTTCAGGGCAAGAAAGATTATTTTCAGGTGTCACTGAACTATCCATATTGATTCTGTGCTTTCATGCAGAGGCATCTGACACATACTAAATTATTTTCTTCTAATTAGAGTATAAACCCAAATAGCATCTAGAAACAAAAATGTGGAAAATTAATTTTAGGAAGGAGACACCATCAAGTTTCTCCTTTTAAATTCAATTCCAAGCTCCAAGCCTGCTCAGCAGTTTATTTCTCTGCAGACAGAATATGCTTCATAGTTTTGGTCTCACCCAAGTGTGTGTATGGGTGCAAAGATAGAGATTCCTCTCCAGCAATGTTTGTGCTTGTGAGGAAATATGGGTGTGAAATGAATTTTGTCTTTTTCACCAGGAGGAACACAAAGCAGAATGGAGAGGAAGATAAAGCTCATTTCAATATGTACAGAGAGAGCATTTCTTATTTCTGCTGATGGCTGCCACATCTTTTCAGTGGGAACAGCTGGTATCTAAATGGCTTCCTCAGCTAAAACAATGTCTATCTCACTTTAAAATTTCAGCAGGAAGCTGCTGCTTCATCATTTAGTCATGTCACATATTTATAGTGTTGTCTTTGTGTGGAGTGTTTGAGACACAAAAATGAAAGGAAATTGATGCTGTGTACATCTTGGCGCCAGCGAACGCAAAGTTATGGTTTGCCATAAAAACCTGTAATCTGCTGCAAGGGGGAGGAACCCAGCTCTCAGTGCTGTGGTGAAACTTTCAGAAATAGAGCAATTAAAAAGTGTCGTAGGAAAGATGGGCCCCGCTCAGCAATCCATTCCTGATCATCTCCAAGTGTAAACACATCAGCAATCCTGGAATCTCCTTCCTGGCTAAGCACCCTTTTGAGCACCTGCAGCCTGCCGTGGCTGAGGTGAGGATGTGTGCTCCTCATAAATCCTCATTTAGCTGGCATATTGTGTCTTCGTGCAAATTTCAGTATGAAAATAAAACAGAGAAAATGGAAACAAATTGAGTTCCAGGAAAAGGATTAAAAAATGTATACAGGATGAAGGATAAATCAAAAGAAGTGTCATTGTTTACTGACCATATAAATTCAGATGCATTCCTTCAGTCTTCATTTCTCCTTGCTGTAGTGTTTATAAAAGAGAAGTCAGTGATGCTGGTTAATAAGAGCCAGTCCTGTGCTTTTGAAATGGGAAACAATGAAATAAGTCCATCCACTCAAGCTGTGAAAAACTAGAGTTTACAAACACCGTGTTTAGTTTTCTCCATCAAAGTATCGTGTTCCCCTCACCATCACGTTAGTTATACACATCTCACACATTGCTTGGGAACAGCAAGTTCAAAGAGCTCTTAATGTAAATGAATATTTAGAGACAGGGCAGGAGAAACACTGTTCTCCTTCATCCCTTGTCACCAGTGGGACTGCTCTGCACAGATCAGTTATTGCACCCAGATGTGACTATTTAGTGACTGTGTATGCAAAACAAGAATTACCAAAAGATCCCTGGAGAAGCCACCCTGTGCTGATGCTTTAAGAGGCCTCCTAGAAACAGAGCCCAGACAGGAGTAAAGGGAATAAAGGTGGGGATTTATTGGAAAGCCCTTCAAAGGTACCCCTGGGGAGCCAGAGGTGCTGCCCAGATGGGCCCCGAGATGGACCCTGAGAGGCCACGAGTTCTTCCCACTTTTATAGCTTTGGTTCATTTGCATCTCAGGGTTCATTCTCCAATTAAAGCTGCAGTTAATGATGGAATTGCTCTCAGCTTGCCCCCCTCAGAGGCTCTTTGGTTGATACTTTTTGGGCCCAGTTTGGGCTGGGTGTCCTTGGAGAGCAGCCCCGGAGAGGCTTTGCTGTGCGTGCCCAGCACAGAGAGCAGCACTGAACAGGGAACTCCAGAGTTACACACTGGGCACTGCAGGGTTTGAAAAATTTAAAAGTTCAAACCTGAGGCATCAGTGAAGGGACAGATCAGCCAGGCTAGTGACATCCATGTCTGCTGCCTAATGTAAGTAGCAGTGTTGGAGGAATGACCTGTGGCTCCATTTATTTATAACACCCCACACAAACCAAACCCAACAACCCTCTCAAAGCTTGTGAGAGGACAGAAATGGAGTCAGGGCCTGCTTCCCACTCTGACACAAATAACGAGGCTTCCTCACAAGACAGGCAGGGGCTGTTTGCTGCAGATGGACAATTTCCCCTCAAAGATCCTGCCTGGTTTAGGAATGCTGTGTTGTGCAAACCCCTGCTTTTGTTATTGGGTCAGGGATACCAAAAGCAGGAGAATCCAGCCCTGTGCTGCAGGGTGTGGGTGCAATTTCCATCAGCTGGGAAAGGTTATAGCAACCCTGGTTGTAATTCCTCCTGCCCACACATGGACTGAGCTCGTGAGCCCCAGTTTCCCTTTCCCTGCTGATCCTTACCTTTCTATGGTATCATTTCTTCTGTCTAGAATTGCTGTCATGGTTTCATGGTCCAAGAGACTTTAATGTCCTGGATATCCTGGGATAGACTCCTCAGAAGCTATTTTAAGTTTTGGGTTCTGTTTAATTCATTTTTTTCTTTTAAATCCAAGTCCTTGTGGGGACAAATTGTAAATGCCAAGAGTTAACGAGCGTGGGTCAGGCCCATTCCCTAATTTTCCTCCTTTCCTAAGTGGGAGCTACTTTTACAAGATAAAAGCTACAGTGCCTTCCTGGGTGAGAAGTGGGAAAACAAAACCTTCCTTGTGCTCCAGTTTTCCCTGGTCCTCCACCACTGGAGCTCCAGGGCTGTGTTTATAAAAGGAAAGGAGTGTTGGCCAAGCATCTGATGAGCAGGAGGCAGCTCCTTAAAGCTGCTTTAGATTCTTGTTATTTTTAATACCCCTGGTGGGCTGAGGATGTGGCTTCAGCCACAAGTCAGGGATTCCGTGCCTGTGAGGAGTTAATTTACTGTAATTACTGCATATTTGTGGTTTAATTGTGTGGAGGCAGGGCCATGGCTGGAGAGCAGGAGAGGAGAACAGGAGCTTGTTTTCAATTTTGGGCTCTTTTATGAGCTTGCCAAGCAGAGGCAGTCACAGCTAAAGGGAGAGGTGATCTGGGAATGCCGCTCCAGGAGGGATGGAGGCCTTCCCGTGGCAGAGAGCTGCCATTCCAAAGGTATCTCACTGTGCAAAGGTTCCCCTCCTGTTCCAGAGGGGAGGAATAGCCCTTTGGAGCTCCAGGCAAAGGACAGCACTGGCACAGGACCCGTGGGCCACGGTGGCACCTGACAGCTCCTCCCGGGAGCCCTGGGAGAATGGGAACCACAAGGCATTATTCTCTTCAGGGGAATAATTTCCTCAGAAAATTATTTTGACCACAAGAAGTGGATGGTCGTTATCAGCTTCAGACATCTGCCAGTGACACTGTAAAATGCAGTGGCATGAACTAATTGTGCTGAGCCCCTAGAGGAGCAGCCCTGCTCTGGCTGGTTCAGAGCTGACCCGGGAGGGTGGTGGGGATGATGTGGAGGAGGTCACTGTGCAGGAAGACAAATCCAGACCTGCAGCACTCAGCTGGATGCATGCACATATTATGGTAATTATTTCTGTATATAAAGTTCAACTTAATAAATCTTTTTCCTCCTGCGTTTTCACTTCCCTGCTCAGTGAACTGTACAGAAACATTCTGCTTGGCCATTTTCACGAATCATTTGATTAAATGTATTTCAGTCTGATATCTACTCAGTGGCTAATGTGCAGAGAGAAGAGCAACTTGCTAATTTAATAACCAGGGTTTCAAATTCCTGACTTAGAGTAAAAATCCTATATGTCTTTGTGGCACCAAGTGAAGGTAAAGAAACTAAAAAAAAAAAAAAACAAAAAACAAAACACCAACAACCAGTGGAGTTCCTACCTAACTATTAATTTGTACATTATTTGAATCTTGGAGATGCTAAATGGAAAGGGTATATTAATTATGGGATCTCAGGTGTGAGGCTGTATTTTAAAAGCTTCTTTTGGTTCTGCCTGTGTCTGCCAGGAGGTCTTCAAACATGTCAAAATTCTGTCAATGTCTGCAGCTAAGCATAGTGGTCTAGCTTGGAGAGATCCTACAAAATTTCACTGCTGCATCTTCCAGGAGTAATTGGATACAATTAACACCCCAGTGTCTTCCCTCTGCAAGATCCCAGAGGAGCTGAGCAGCCATTCCATCCTCTCTTCCCTTTGTTGTCCCTCAGGAACCACCAGCACGTGGGATATATAAAGCAAGCTGCTGGCACTGCTGAGGAGATGGAGAATTAGCTCCATTTACTGATATTTGCATTTGTTTGTGATATTGAGCAAATACATGGGTATTTTATCTCCCTGGATGAAAAAGGGACTCTTGGACTCAGACTGCTGTTGTCTCCCTATCTGCAGCATCTCAGAATTGCTAAGTTAAGCACTATGTTCACTTTTATCATAACCTGTTCTTATCAAGTCCAATCTTATCTTCTCCCTCCTGATTTGCCTGCTTGTCAGAATGTGCTTCATCTTCTTTTAGGAAAATTAGTTTTTGGCAGTAAACTTTTTAGGGAGCACTATCATTTGTTGGGGTATGGCTTTGTGTCCAGTGAGCAGTGATCTCAGAAGTGATAAGGAGATAATAACTTTTGGCTATCCCAGCACATGATGCCGAGGGAATTACTGTTGTGCCTGGGGCCTTGGGAGCAATTTGAGCTCCAGGCTGGGAGGTCCCAAGTGGAAACGGGCTGGGAATAGGTGGGTGTAGCTGGCAGTGTGTCAGATTCCAGTTAACCAAAATAAAGCTGAGGCTGCTGTGTTTAATCTGTGCCTTTGTTTTGTTGTCCCTGTGTGGGAGCAGCACAGAGCTCTTCCCTTCATCAAATATAAGGACACAGCCAGATGGATGAAATAGCACTGAGGGTTTGGGGCAGGGGGAAAATACATCCTTTTACTTGGTTGTGTTTTCCAAGCTTGCTGGTGACCACTTCTCTGTGCCTAAATCACTTTCTGTTCTGTCTAAAATCATACCAAGAGTAAGAGCTTAGAATGTTGTAACAGTGGCTATATTTTTCCTCAGTAAGAAGTAGCAATAAATCAAGTATTGAAACAAAAAGTTAATTAAAACACTTGCTAACTATCCCTGAGTAGCACCATGGAAGTTTGTTGTCCACATTCAGCTGAGCTAGAAATAATTTTAAAGTCTTTTCCATTAATAATTTATATACTTGGGATAAAATGGTGCATTGAGGCACTTTGAACCACAGTGTTCATTTAGACATTTGGCTTAAGGAAACAGCACTGGCTTGCTTGACTCTTGTAACTGAGCTCTGAGCTACTTAATGATGTAAATATTTGAAGTGCACTCAGCACAAGCTGAAGATCTGTGTTTTGGTCAAACAGTTGTTTTTGTTTCTTAATTGACTTTTACTGCTGAACTAAGCAGAGGGAAAGGATCTGGATGAGGAGATTATTATAATTTGGAGATTGCCTGGTGGGAATGCATGTCTTTAATTTTACAGTTCTAGTATAATTTATGTTTGATTGTTTTACATTTGTTGTTGCTGCTCCATTTTGCTGGAGCATCTGACCACTACTTGTGGTGTTTTCTACAGGAAGAAACACTGACAATGGTGCTGTCTGACCAAACCTCAGTTTCTTACCTGTGCCGTGCCTAAAGTTTCACGAGCTGCTGAAGTCACTCCTCTGGTGCCTCTCACAATGTGCTGCCAGAATGACATGCACAGAGGGATTGCTGTGTGCCACCCCCCGTAATCCCACGGAGCCAGGGGTGCTGAAGGACAGGATCTGGCTGTCAGCTGCAGTAACACTCTATTGCCACCTGTGCCATCAACCCAAACTGGTTTGCTGGTGAAGGGCCTGGAATACAAGCCCTGTATGAGGAATGACTGAGGGAGCTGGGGGTGTTTAGCCTGGAGAAGAGGAGACTCAGGGGTGCCCTTATCACTCTCTACAACTCCCTGAAAGGTGGCTGTGGCCAGGTGGGGGTTGGTCTCTTGAAAGGTGGCTGTGGCCAGGTGGGGGTTGGTCTCTTTCTCCAGGCAACAACTGACAGAACAAGAGGACACAGCCTCGAGCTGCACCAAGGACAATACAGGTTGGATGTTAGGAGGAAGTTTTTTACAGCAAGAGTGATAAAGGACTGGAATGGTCTGTCCGGGGAGGTGGTGGAGTCACCATCCCTGGATGTGTTTAAAAAGAGATTGGATGTGGCACTGGGTGCCAGGGTTTAGTTGAGGTGTTGGGGCAGGGGTTGGACTTGGTGACTGTGAAGGTCTCTTCCAACCTGGTGATTCTGTGATTCTTCAATAAAACAGAGCTTCAATTCCCAGACGTCATTGATCCCTGCCAGGCAGTGGAATCCCACAGCAAGGACAAATTCTGTGAGCACAAATGCTCTGTGCTCTGTGCTGGATGTGAGGTCAGCTCCTGCCACACTGTAATAACCAACAAAATCAATTCCAGCCCCTTCTCAAGGTGAGCTCTGCTACCTTGGTGCTGCA
The DNA here is from genome assembly GCA_013399225.1 of Rhipidura dahli. Taxonomy (NCBI): domain Eukaryota; kingdom Metazoa; phylum Chordata; class Aves; order Passeriformes; family Rhipiduridae; genus Rhipidura; species Rhipidura dahli. Next base: position 67,325 of record VXAC01005656.1, read on the forward strand.
GCACTTGAGCACCAGCAAATTCTGATCAGCAAAACCTGATCAGCAAAGAGAATGTGCAAAGTGGAGCTGTGATTAGGCCAAATTGCTGCCTGAGGAATGGTTTCCTGGTGGATATTGTCTTTTGAGAACAACTTAGCCCAGGGGATATCCATGGAAAATAAACAAAATCCTCAAACTGCAATGATGAAAGCTCTAAGGGTCCAAGGAGATGGAGCTCAGGAAATTTCAGGACTTCTTTATTTCAGCTCTAACAGTCGAATAGCACAGTGGTTTACACCTGGTATTAACTCTGTAGTAGGCCAGGGTAACAGTCAGTTATTAAATCTCCATTTCAAATCAGAGCAATTCCCTGCATTGTCTCCCTGACTCCTTCAGTGTTTTGGGGGAGGAGATAATACAGTGTTAGAAATTTGGGGTGACACATAAATGGACTTTATCCTTTTGTTCTTTTTTTTTTTTAACCAAGAATTGTGTTACTTTGGTTTGACCATCTCTTCAAGGATTTGCATTTAACGATATGAATACCCCTCTCTGTAATCAAACGTTGTCTTTTAATATCTTATTTCTTTAATAGACATATAAGGGAGAGAAAGGGGATGCAGAGAGAAAAATTATTGCTGTCCCTTAGGCCTGTACTCCTTTAATCATTTGAGCTTCCTGAATATTAATATTTTCATTTGTTATATTGCAGCCCAGAACAGACTCTGGTGTTAGTGCTCTGTGAGGTGTCCCACAGACGTGGGAAGCAAGGGAAAGCCCTCGTGGAAGGGACATTGCTGCAGGTCTGACATGTTTGCTTTGCTTTTCACTTGTTACTGGAAAGAGGAGGTTTAAATGTGTCATAGTTGATTATTCAGTGATAAGGAGAAGGTGCACCTGATTCCTCCCACTGCTTTAGGGAAGAACCATGTTCTTATCCGATGTTCTCTCTGAACATACAGTCTGGGGATGTCTTTCACAGGCAGCTTTAGTTGTTGTTGTGGTTCAGTTGTTACCTCTGTGGTTTTGTTACTATGGGTGTGATAGTTCAGAGAGACCTTTAGCATGAGGAGTTTTGCTGCTCCTAAAAGAACAATCCCAGAATCCCCTGAGTTGGAAGTGACACAAAGATCACAGAGTCCAACTCCTGACCCAGCATGGGACATTCCCAAGAATCCCACCCTGTGCCTGAGAGCACTGTCCAAAAGAAAATGGCCTTTATTGCTGAAGGGGTGGAAAAGGTAGAAACTTAATTGATATGTGATAATTATAGCTGGTTTACTGCTGTCTATAGACACTAAAACATATCTTAGTGATCAGTGAGGCTGTTTCTGAGAGCAGGTAATTAGTAACAATTGTGAGGAACTAACAGTTCATTAAAACCACCTTTCTGTTGTAGCAAATGCTGGAAATGTTCACACACTCTGCATTTCCACTTAACTTGTAAATTATCCCAATAACAAACCAGCAGTTGTACTATGGCCGTCGTAATGCAGGTGCAATTGTTTAGTTTTATTGCAGTTTCACCAAGATACATGAAAATTGCTACGGAAATTTTGGGAAGCAGTAGGTGGCAGTGATTTTAGTAGAGTATTTTCCTTGTTTTTGTAATTCATGGCGCCTCTTTTCCCTTTTGTCACTGAGTGAAGACTCTTGTGCACATTCCATACCTACGATAATACACCTGCAACGTGACACCTACACTGCATCGTGGGAAGGGTGCCCTAGCAGAGGGCAGCTCATTCTTGCTGCAAGTCTGTTATGATAAAAGGATAATTCCAATTATTAAACTAAATAAAACCGGTTTATTTTAACAAATAAAAAAACTGGAACCGAAGAAAGAGAAAAAAACTTGAAAAACCAGGAAAAAGATGAAGTCCGAGATCCTTCACAATTGAAGCCTTTTTTCAGCCAGTCTGGCTGATATAACCCAGGCAAAGCTTTCTTTTGGTGCTGATTGCTTAAAAAAAGCGTGGTTGGAAAATGGTCTGAGTCCAGGCACCAAAGCTCCCTCGAGGCTGGTCCGAACGAAAGAGAAAGGCTTTGGAATTTGGTTTGAGAAATGGTACTGAGAGTCTGCTCTGCTCCACCCCCTTAGTCCTGCTCCCATGGCTCATGGTGGTTGGTCTCCTCCTCTCCCAGCTCTGGTGATAGGCTCCTACTTTTTAACCAGTGGCTCGTGGATGTCTAGGGAATTGTTTGTAACAGTGTCTTTGGCGGGACAGGGACTCCTTTGAATGCGGGTTTCCATGGTGCTGGATTGCAGGAACAGGGTGTCTGCCTTTTTCAAGGCAGGGCAAGCTAATATTACAGCTCTTAAAACTATTTAAACACTTTAAACACCTTTAAAACATTTTTATAACTGTCTAAATAAAGGATATAGTTAATTTTACATTCTAAATATAATAACATTTCCTAAAACTATTCTTTAATCACTCTTTTACCTTCTTTAAGTAACAACCTTAATACTTGATAAGAGAAGATGCACAAGTCTTACAGCCTTCATGAATAACAAGGTCCCCACTCCTTGAGGGAGCAATGCAGCTGGGTTTGGAGCCCGTGGTGGAGCAGAACGAGCAGGGAATTTTTTGGCACTGGGATGTAGTTGAAACTTCTTTTCAGGCTGACATTTATGAAAGGTTAACAGATATAAGACCTGATGAAAGAGCCAGCAGCGTCAGGGGCCCGGCTTAATAGCTTATCTGCTCTGCTGTTTATTTTCCAGGGAGATTTCCTTGAACAAGGAGCAAGAAATGTTGCAATGCTTGTCAGGTTTAGGCCAAGGGTTTGAAAAGTTTCAGATTTCCTTGGCTTCTGAAAACAGCCTATTTGGAAAACGTGGTAATTCCTCCAGTGAGCATTATTGGGAAAACTGCTGTCTAGCATGCTGCTTTCTTCAACAATTTTTTTTTGTAAATAAGCACATAAATGAATTGTTTTCTCTGCCTTTGCATCTCAGTCCTTTTCAAGCCCATTTGGAAAGTAAATTAAAAAGAAAAATCTAGCTAAATACCATTTATTCCTTAGGTTAAATGAATGCAGGATCAATAATTTAGTATTCCTTGATGTTTCTAAACATAACTGCTGAGACAGCCCAAACAATGGATCCTCAAAATCTTGCTTACACTGCTCAAATTCAAGACATGATTTTGGAAGGTCTAGGGATTATTTAAAGGGCCAACTTGAAAGGCAGAATTCAAATTCCAAGTATATAAAATGGGATCTAGCCATACCATTGCTCCCAGTTTACCCAGAGATTTTATTGCTTGTGTGTTCCATGTTTGAGACAGAGAACAAGGGGCCTTTGGGGGCTGTTTACAAAGCACACACAGCACAACAGAGATTTCTGGATCAGCTTGAGATTGGCCAGCTTGGGCACTGGTCACAGCCTAGGTGACCCAGCGAGCAGATGAGCTGGCTTTAATTTGCTCAGGGTTTTTTGCAGTTCCATGGTTGTGCAGCACAGTTTCTCTTTCAGGTTTCCAAGGCCAAATTACAAATCCTGAGCAGCCCCTTCCCTTGTGTATCCTTTCGGTTCCTTCCTGGAGGAGTCTGTGCTTTTTGCCAAGAACGCTGTCTAGGTGTAAAAGCTTTGTTGCTGTTCCTTCCCAACACTTCCCAAGTGTTGACAGAGTGAGACACGAGTGCCTGAGTCCCCTTCAGAGCCACAAAATGAGCATCCTCTTGATTGTGTGGTCTGGAAAACTCAGATTCTGCTTGCTGGCTTGCCCCGCAGAAGGTGGCGAGGAGAGATTTTTCCCCCTTCCTGAATGATGCCTTCAGTACCTAAAAAAAAAAAAAAAACAATCCCTGAAATAGCCTTGAAGTTGTTGGAGAGCAGAGTTTAGGATGCATTCATTTCCTTAAGATTTACTGTTGCTGTATTTACTGTGTCTGCAGAGATATGATGAAGTGTAGCTCTCATTTCTGGCTGCCTGTCTCCCGTTGCTCGTGCAGCAGCCTGGCCATGCCAGGAGCTGGGGATCCACTGAAGGATTGATTCACTGCAGGACTGGGTGATGTAGCGCTCAGTGCTGTGCTGTTCCCTCTGAGGATGTAGCTCTTAATGTGCTGTGGCAGGAACATCGATTTGGGACACAGAACACACAGAATTATGACAAGTTGCAGGTACAATTAAAAGAAGTTTATCTGGTGTATCCAGTTCTTGAAGGCTGTTCTGGCTGACAGTGATTTGGAGTTTTGGTAGCCTTTCTTTTCAAATAATGTGAAGTTTGTTGGGTTTTATGTGCACGACTCGTGTCATCGTTATCCCGACGTGAAAAATTCCCAGAGGGGTTTCCTTCTCAGAATGTAGTTGGTGGCATGGAACAAATTGATGGCATTGAACAAGCAGTTCTGAAACACTGTAGAGGGAAAGTCAGCTCCTGCCTATTAGGGAGAGCATTTAATTATCCCAGTATCCCTATACCACTCCTCCTAAATTTTTTTTCCACTAGCAAGAACATGTATGGAAGCAGATGTGACAATTCCTGAAATTTTTAAGCTGTTTGGTGCTGTGTGTGTTTCTGCACCTTTCCATTCCATTTGCACTTTCCATGGCCTCAGAACTGCTGGGAGAGCTGCAGCTGCTACAGGAGAATTTTGGGTGCCAAGTGGCCACGTTGGCCACATGCCCCTTTCCCTGCACCTGCACTGGACAAGCAGAGCAGTTCAGACATCCAGGGTCTAACCATGGTGCCAACAGGCTTTTCCTGACTCCAAAATATCCCTGCCTGAGGAAAAAGAGCCACTCCTCCAAAATATCCCTGCCTGAGGAAAAGAGCTATTCCTGCACTGTCTTCAGCATTTTAGTTTATTTAGCTGGAGCAATGGCACTGTCAGTGAACAATTTGGTTAAATTTATGTCAGCTCCCGTGGTTTGACTGCTGGCAATTGAATGGGATGAGAGGGAAGGCTGTAAAACTCGGCTCTGGCAGGGCTTTGTCAGACAGTGCAGTGAGAGGGGCTGAATCAAAGTACATGCAGGGAAAAGTTAATAAAGATTATGAACCATCTTAACGTGGTCAAATCCAAGGGCTCCACGCCATGAGCTGTGAGCTCAGTAACAGGGCTGTGAGCAGCTGTCCCCAAATTTAAGGAAATTATGGAATTGCCGTAGTTCCAGCTGTGTTTTAAGTGCTTGGAAAATGCTGCAGTCCCAGAAATCAGGTTCCATATGCTGATTGGAATGGAGGGGCTATCATCATCTAGCATTTCAGGTGGATTAACCCTTCAGCACTGCTGGCACAGCCCCACGTGGAGGTGGCTGTGCTAACGTCCTCCAGCGTCCCAGACATCCTCAGGAATATCCTGAGCACCGCCGATAGCTGCTGCTCTGAGATTCAATGTGACATTTTTAATGTATTCTGAGCTTCTGTTCCTGAAAGCAGCTTTTCATTTTGGAAATAAAGGGAGAACATTTTGGGAAATGTTTCTTTGCAGAACAACTGCACGCTTCTGGCAAAATGGAAAGGGATTGGCACAGGAACGAGTCTGACATACCGAGTGCAAAGAGATTTTGAGTTTGTTCAGGCTGAGACTTATTGGCATTAATCAGCATGTGCTTTTAAACACACAAAAATAAATTTTCTGTGACTGTATTTGAATGTGTGGATGTGCAATGTGAATGCTTATTTTCTGACAAATGCTGAGAAGGGCATATGGAGCTCAGCAAAGCGGTTTCAAAGACAGGAAGCTGAAGCAGAAGTGCACAGAATCACCTTGAGATTTGTTAGCACCTGTAAGAAAATGCATTTTCTGCACCTTTCAGGGGTACTTAAACCTACACTGAAACCCATATTGCTTTACTATGCAAAATGTAAGGTCATAAATTAACATTAGGTGAGAACTAATTTTGCAGGAGAAACCTCCCTAAATAATTTTTGCTATTTCCTCAGTGTGGGGAGTTCTCATCAGAACTGATATTCATTTCTGTGTGAGGACAGTGAAGAAGTCATGGAGGAGCTGAGCACTACCTGGGATCCTGGGAGTGCATAGCTCCTGCTGATCCCTGGAAGGCTGATGTCCCAGGGATCTCTCTCTCTATATATATTTATATATAATGCACTCAGATTGCTGCTGCAGCCCTGGCTCAGCTGTTGCACACACGAGGAGGCCCTAAATGCCCTGGCTGGGCACTCAGAGCAGCCCTGCCTCACCCAAAACAGTATTCCTTCCTCAGTGCCCTGTTGGGAACTACAGATTTTGGGACCTGAATTCCTTCAAGTTTTTGACAAACAGATTTGTTTTACTCAGAATTTGTGAAGGGTACAAAGGTTTGGGGTAAATTCCCGCCCTGACTGACGTGGTGCTGTTGGTCCCCTCTGGGTGTCAGTTCCTGCTGGCTGCTGGTGGCTGTACAACTGTTCCCACTCATCAGCAGAGCTTTTCTAATTAATAGGTGAAAGGAATTTGTGTAACCACCCCTTCCTTCCACAGCACTCCTTCATTTATGACACTTCTCCTCTCAGTGCAGCTTGAATGTCTCCTGAGTTTTGCTAGAGGCTTCTCCAAGAGCAGAATCTTCATTTTCATGGTCAGAAAGTGAAAGCTGCAACGTAAGGCTCTTATTCAATTTGCAGGAGAAGATGAGAGAGGACCAGAGCATAAATTACAGGCCAGAAGGTTAAAATGAGGGGCTAAAAGCAGAGTGATTTTGTTGTGATGTTTGAGAGCCCAATGAAAACATCACAGAGGTTAAAGACAAGTAGTCTAGGACACTGAGTAGCATACTTTGGGAAATGAGATATGATTATATCACAAATATTTCCTACTGAAAGCTGTTAGAAGGAAAACAGCTCCTTTGGTTATGCCTGCAACCGTAATGCATGAAATGCTGAAAGCTCAAATCTCTTGTAAAAGGTTATTTTGTATTATTTTAGCATGGAGCTTTTATTAGAACGGAGACAATTATTAGAACAGAGACAAAACGCCCTTTCAGAGAGCAGATCAGAGGTTTTTGGGGGGTGGGGGTTTAATCTGGGTTTGGCAAGGCAGCCCTGAGGTGAGTGCAGCCAAGGAGGAGCACTGAGAACATTTAATCCGGGTTCATCCGCGGCGCACATCGCCGTGCCGGGAAGAGCCCTGCTGACTGACACTTCAGGGCTGCACTCAGCAGCTGAGTTAAGAACCTGATTCGAGGTTTGCTGGGTTCACTGGGCAATCTCTTGCTTCATTCAGCAATATCCATAACCTGATCTTCCTCTGAAGAGAAAGGGAGGTTTCCTCACCACGGCAGAGGAATCAGGCCCCCAGCTACGCCTGGGCTGAGCACGTGTATCAAGCTTGTCATCATTTGTATACACTCCTAATTATCCCCTCGTCACTGAGCTTTAGTGTAGATTATGAAAGTGCTGGATTTTTTAATGTCTGAATGCTTCAGGAGCTAAAATCGAGTTACTTTGTATGCCTCCTTTTATATATAAATATATATCCTGATGTTTAGGAATATCTTAGCCAGGAAATAATGAATCCCAAATGAAACGCAAATTTTGGTGCATTTCAGCTCATCCTTGAGAAGTGTAAAGGGGGTTTCTTCAATTGTAAAATCTTAAACTAAGAGGAGAAGTTTTGGAATCTAAATGTAGGATGAAATGAGTAATTTACCAGTGAAAAAGATACTGACCTTAGTAGTGATCAGATGAGACCTCATATGCTCATATTTCAAGGAATGTAATGACTTCTGGGAAAATGAATTCCCAAACCCAAAAAATTCCTGTGGAATTTTATGAAATAAATATGGAAGTAAATGTGTGGTTTTTGCTGCTCTTTGGGAGTGATTTCTATTTTTTTCCTCTGAGTTAATATTAATTCCTGCTCTATTTCTCTATGATTCTGGTCTAGGAGTATTAAAAATTAATAGGGAAGGTCTGAAGTCCCGAAGTAAGTTATTTTTTACCTTATCTGTGTGATTTTAGGGTCCAAGAAACTGGGATATTGACTCTTGAAAGAAGAAAACAAAAAAAGAGAAGTCCCAATTTCTCATTTATTACAATGTTGATTCAATATGTTTGGCTTGTGAAGTGTTTTCCAGGATAAAGCAAAATGTCTCTGAAGCAGAATTTTTCTTCAGTACATCATAATCTACGACTCATCCAAGCATATGGGATCAATAGTGCTGTGTCTTGTTAGGTAATCATGAAACGGGAGGAATATATTAAAGGAGGACAGCAGAAAATGAGCCTTTTAGGGAACTGTTTGGTTTGGGATTTTTAAAAGCAAAGGTAATTACAGTGAAACCATAGATGCCCGTTATCAATTAAAATATCAATAATGCTGTGAGCAGAAGCTCTGACTGCAGTGCACTTTGCTTGCATGGTTCCTGTGAGTGCTGGTTTGTGTTTCTCTGTCTGTTTGTGTGTAAAGGTGCCTCAGCCAGACTGCTCTTCATGACACCCACTATCTTTATTTTCTGATGTGGCAACGCTGAAAGCTGCTGCTGCCCTTGCAATGCACTAAACATCTCTGTAGCTTTGAAGCAGAATTAAATGTAGCTGAAATGTGTCTGTCAATTCAGCTTTGGAGGTTTCCATGTCCCCTGCTCAAGTGTGGCCATCCCCGGGGAACGGGAGAACTCTGTGGACACCTCTGTGTCTTGGGGTGACTTTATGATGTGGATCCCCATTGCTGCTCCATGCCCAGAAATCAATTTTTGTGCCTTTCTGTGCCTTTAAATTGAGCCTGAGAGGGGGAAAAGAAGGAATAAAAAAAAAAAAAGTGTGAACTTTTCAAAGCAGTTGTTCAAGGACACAGACACACACTGCTCTGCATTCTGCTGTGCCAGCAAGAGCGGAGGATGCAGCCCTTGCTTTCCAGCCAGCTTTGGGCTCCTTTTCTCCAGAGGGGGACAGAGAGTTGAACTTTATTTACTTGGGTCTTTTGGGGTTTTTTTCCCTTCTGTTCTGGACTGTTTCAACATCAGAACACACCAGGAGAATTTTCCACTGAGGCCCCAGAGGTGGGCCCACCTAGACACCTACACCTACAGAAGGGCTCTGAAATCTTCCCAGGCTTCTCTCCACATCAAGAGATTTTATTATTTAGCATAGTTATCCTTTTCTGTATGTTTGTTAAATAAATAGTTTTTATCTCCTTCACTTTCCTCTGAGGAAAATTTCTTTTTTTCTGAACTGGGTGGGAGAGGGGTGGTTGTAACCTGCTTTCTGTCAGAGGATATTCTCCTCCAAATTTGGCCAGACCAGGACACCCTGTCAGCACCCCACTGCATTAAAGACAGCCTGAAAGTCTGCTACTCTGAACTGAAAATAAATGAAAGAGCTTTATATTGGAACAAAACCATGGCTGGCTGGTGCAGGAGATGCTGCTCTCCAACACTGGCCTGTCCATCCAGGCATCCAGAGGAGAGGAATTGTTTTGTAACCCAGCAATGAGAGGGGGAGGGATCGAGACTTCCACCTTTACATCGCTGAGCACTTTCATTTATGCCAGTCCCCCTGTCTAATTGTACCCTGCTGTCGTGCTCCATGCTCAAGAGCCAAGGTTTTTCTGGCAGAGGAAAGGAGCAAAAGTTGAATTCTGCAAATGTGTGTTGAGACTTACAGATCTAATTATGATATCAAACTTTGGTGATGATTGTCAAATATATAACTGTAATGTGCAAGGAGCACACCCACACGTCTTTTTAATTTCACACATTTATAATGATTTTTAAGTGGAAATAAAACTATTCATAAAAGTGAGAGCAGAAGCACAAAGTGAAATGAAAGTAATCACTGTGGGCCAGTTTTTATTTATTTTTTTTATAATTGCTTTAAAATATTTTTATTCCAGTGTCTCTTGTGTGCCAGCACTGAATTCTAGGTGCGATTGCTTGTGAGCTCACAAAGTGGTTGGAAATTTGGCAAGTTAGCTGATAGCAATCACACACTTTGGGTTTTCTTGGGAGGTTTTTTGGATGTGATGCCTTGATCTGTGTGTCATGGGAAGCTCTGGGGGCTGTAACTCTTTGTTCTGATACCCTTAGCTCCAGGGGGAAATGGGGCTGTGTCAGTAATTCAGGTGAATAAACACAAAAGTCCCTGAAATGGATGTTGGTGTTGGACAATTGTGAGACTGACAGGTTGCCCCCAGTTATTGTGACAGTGGGTGCTGCTGATTTTCAGATCTTGGCAAAGAAAGTGTTCACAACAGGCAAGCCATAGCCCGAGTGCAGAAACTGGGTGGGCTTGAACACTCAAGACAAGTGTGGGTTGGGGTTTTCCTGGTTTTTTTCTTTTTTTTT
>VXAC01005656.1:77584-115047 GCA_013399225.1 Rhipidura dahli
TTTTTTTTTTTTGAGTTGGGACAGAAAAGAAACTTCCTTCACAGCCCTTGTTTCCTAAAGGCCATGATGCTCAGTTGTGAATCTTCTTTACGACAAGAAAATCCTAAACAATACCTAAAGCCGCCTGACTCTTGCCATGAAATCAGCCTTAACCTCTTTAGCCATTCTCCACTTGGCTGAATTCTGAATTAGCTGAATTTACCCCACATTTCTCCAGTGCTGTGTCCTGAGAAGACTGCTCTGCTTCTTTCCCTGGGGGAGATCCCATAGCTCGGAGAGCTGGGAGGCAGCTCAGGTGAGGGACCCTTGGAATGTGTCCAGAAATGGGTTTGTTTTCTCTCCTGATTTATTCTGTCTGTTGGGCTCACAGTGATGCTTGGCTGCAGCTCTATAGGCCCTGAGATAAATGAGAATGGTAGGTTTGCAACAGAAAGCAGATTTCAGTGCTTTCTCTCTGCTCTGAGGTTGTTAACAGTTTAATTAAATGGTTGTTTTATATTTCCATGATGAAAAATACATTGGTAAAGCTAATCAGGCCTGAACTGCTGTGTTCTGCCATTTCCTGAGTGGTGGTGGTGCTGTCTTTGGCAAATCTATGAGTGAAAGCTGGTTTGGGATGGAGCAGGCTATAAATGATTTGAGGTTATCCAGTTAGAACTAAGAGTTATTTAAAAGTTCATTTAATTTCTTAAGGTTTGATCTGATGAAGAATAAATCTGGGATAGTTTATAACAATCCTGTGGGTGTATGCACGGAGATGTGTGTGTGTATTCCCATTTATATGTAAATGTAGACCTGTAGCTCATGAACTCCACATTCTTTTTCAGAGGATCAGAATATTTTGAAATCCTGATGACCATTAATTTCTTTTGTAATTTAAGCATTCATTTGCAAAATGGAGTGAAGGACACAAACGTGGATGGTTTGAGCTGTAGGGGGGGAGCACATCTGGGTAACCTGTGTTGGGATATGAACAGATTAGCTTGGGGACTGCTGCTTCCAAAGCAAGTATTAACTTGTCAGAAGTTGAGGTATATATTAAATGGCTTCATTACTAGAATTTGGCTACTACTTACGATTTATAAATCCATCTGTTAAGATAATTTTAAGAAACAGCAGCACATCATTAATAATAAAGTTTTCAGTTCAGCAGAGCAGCATGCAAAGCAAACATTATCATCTTAGGCCCAGTTTGAAACAGGGAATAGGTTTGAGTTGTAATGGGATTATTTTTTTAATGGAACATTTTATTTTCATATTTTTGTAATGCTTCTTTCATTTCCTAGCCCGGGGCTGATATGCCTGCTTTATCCTCTAAAAGTCGAAATAAACGGAGCTCGCTTGGTCGCATGGGAGAGTCAGGCCTAGATGAAAACTCAGGCTTGATGATTTATGTCTGAGGAAAAAGAACAAAGGTCGTGGGGATCACGGAGGCTGCCTGATGGGTCATGGAATCCCTAATGAGCTGTTCAGAGAGCAGCAGGGCTGGCAGCAGAGCTGGCGGGGGAACACGGACACAGCCCCACTCTGCTGGGAGCTGCCTGGCAGCCTCTCTGAGAGGGGGACTCTGGGCCCCACGGCAGAAACCCCTTAGAATCTGCAAAGAAGAAACAAAGGAGAGGGAAAGGAGACAAAAAAGAAAAAAAAATAGAGAGAGGAACAAATAAGAAAAAGAAAAGGAACGTAAAAGAAAAAGAGCAACAATAATATGCAGGTGAAGCACTCGATGGTGTACTTCACAGAGCATTGTCTCTTCCTCTGCATTTTCAGGGAGTGGAAAGGACAGGCTGCACAAATTCTGCCCACCAAACTGTGATTTCCTGGCTGGCTCCAAGGGGTGCACCGAGGTCAGGGAGAGGGGTCTGGCTCTGCCACCTGCGAGGGCAGTGAAAGCTCCCCTTACGGCTGCAGCCCCAGGCTCACGTTACACACGTTGGATTAGCAAGGGCTGCTGTGGTTTTCATCCCAAAGTCCTCTGCTTTTACCTCAGGAGAGAGGGTTACAAATACAACATTTCTGGCTGCAGGAGTGCTTTGGGTTGGGTGTGTGACTGTCGGTGTGTCAGAGTTTGTGTCGATGCACTGGGGCTGAACAGGGAGCAAAGCAGAGTCAGGAGGGAGGGCACGAGCAGGCTCCAAGCACGGCTGTCCTGGGAGCAGCAGGCTGCTGATGGAGTTGAATATTTGGAATTATGGCCCTGACTCCCCCCTGGGGCCCATGGGTGTTCCTCCCCTGCTGGGTTACAGGGGTGATTGGGATTCCTGGCTCTCTGTCCTGACCTTCCCTGGCACAGCTGCCCAGGGATCCTGCAGAGCCTGGATTTATTTATGTGCGAGGGTTGGTGCTGGTGACAAGGCTGAGTGATGGAGCTGTTTAGTTTCAGGGTCCTTGAATCAACAACCTGGGTTGTAGCACAGGCTGAAAAAAGCTGTAGATAGGCTGGACTGATTTCACACTGAGGAATTATTTATTTTTTTTTTTTCCCCCAGATCCACAAAACTGGTACCTCTTATTTAAGAGCCCAGGAGATAAAGTCATCCTGGAGAACAAATAGACCTTGGGCTTATCTGTGTGTCTGCAAGAACATTGCTAAAACTGAGAGAAAACAAATATTACTAGCAGGATTAACTTCCTTTTGAAAACCAGCAATATCCTTTAGAGATCTTGTGACCATATTAGTAGCTGTCCTAAGATATCATTTAAATGAAAGTTCCTTTCCTTTTCTCACCATTCCATTTCTGTGGCCATCAGAACAGCTCAGGTCACTGGGGGCTGTGACGGTGACTGGTCAGTAGAGATCCCTGAGCTGTCACACAATACCTGGCACACCAAACCCAGCAAAATGATCTGTGTGAGGCTTCACTTATCTGCTGCTGGGAGTGTGATTTATGCCATAAAGAAAACATTTATAAGGAGTGCAGTAGAAAAGGAAATTAATACTATAAAGCTGTCATGAGGTGTTTTAGTCAGAAATGGAACCAAGCAGAAGCTGAACTCTTTGTGGTGGCAAAATGAAGTTCCTAAGGAAGTCAAGAAATCTTGTGCCTAACCTTCAACCCCTCAAGGACATAAAAAAATTCCGAAAGTTTGCTTGCTCTTTGCTGTAAAAACATAGTTGATTTTGAGGCTGCAGCCTTGTACAGAGAAAAGAATTAAGAGTGGTTTTCCTTTGTGATTCTATGAGCGCATCTTTGTAATTAGTGCTACAGAAAATACTGATTTGATGCACTTGCACTCTTGGAGAGTTTAATGTATCCTCAGATGCCCTTTGTCCCCATCCATCTACAGGGTGAACAGTCCTCTCTGCTGAAGCAGTCTGGTTTGCCTGTACTTAGCTGTACACAGGTTTTTAGGGTACACTCCTCTAATAAAACTTTGGGGCTGGATACCCTTGGCTGGAGAGTTTGCTCAGACAGCTAATCCAGTGTGCTCTGGCTGACTGCACTCCTCTCTGGATGCATTGGGAAAGGTGTTGGTAGTGCCACAGGTGTTTTAAATTCAGGACAGTGTACCTGGAGATGCCCTGAGAGTCAGCTGTGGGCTGTGCTCTGTGTGAGAGCACTGGTTATAAAGATGTGCTCAAAACACTGCCTGTCAATACATTGTTATAATTGTTGTTTATGCTCAGATTATTTAAAGTTTTAAAGATTCCCCCCATTTCCCAGTGCAGTACTGGTGTGTATTTCAGGAGGAAAACCCAGCCAAGCTCCTGGATCATTTAACAGAGGTGGGTCCTTTGCATGGAGCTGTGACCGAGTTTGTTCCTCCCTGAAAACAGCTGAAGGTTTTATGCAAATATTTGTGAGCTGCTGCTGAAGGAAAAGAACCACACATAATTTTTATTGAATGAGCAATGTGTGCTTAAAATTATTCCAATGCCCCATCAAGATTAAATTCTTAATCTAATAGCTCTAGTGCAATTTTTTCTCACAGCAAATAAGAATAGGAGAAACTGTGTCGCTTCTGTTTTGCCAACCTAGAATAAAGTACCAAGAGACAGAAAAAGTAGATTTCCCCCCACTCTCCCCCTCTCATACCTTGGGTGCTGCCATCTGGAGCCTGTGCTATTTGGTAATATTAAATAAATGCAAAGCTAATTAATTCCTTTATGTCAGGTTTTTCTCATTAGGGTAATAACCTTTCAGAGTTTGTCATTCACCACTCAGCAATGTGCCATATGCTTGATGTCACATGATAAAAAGTATTTTCCATTTGCCATGCTCTGGAGTGCCGTGGTGCTGCTCGGGATAATAATTTGTTTCTCAGGGATGCCTCACTGACATATGCCACAGATACATTGATTGTTTGCTAATATACCCTCAACCCCATCATTACACATTTTTGCCAGCAATATAACTCGCATAAAAATATTTCTTCTCCATGAGCTCCATTTCCATTCGATGTTTATGCCTGATTCCCACCAGTGCCTTCTGAAGGAAGATGTGTTAGGCCTGCTGAAACTTGGAGGAAATCAGTGTGGCTCTGATGGCTTTGTCCAGCCCTGTAGTTATGTTCAAACAGATGGTTAAGAATTGTCTGTCCTCAAAATCATAATTTTCTTTCTGCCAAAATGTGTTAATAGGATTTATGTAGGCAAAGTTAAATTGTAATTTCTCAGACTTGGTGTGTCAGCATTGTTATAAAAAAGCTGTGTGGTCATTTGTGCAACAGGCATTAATGTAATACCTCAGTGTCTGCAGTGGGCAAAGGGCTGCAGGAAATACAGAGCTTCATCTTCAACTGTAGTATTTAGGAACAGTTCTTTGTTCATATTGCATTGAAAAATAAATGTGTGAAGATTTGAAAACTGTAAATCAAAAGCTGTGCTGGTTTGGTAGGTGGGGAGCTGGTTCAGCTGGTGTCATAACAGCACAGAACACAGGGAATAACAGTGTGTGTTCCTGGAATCCCAGAATGGTCTGGGTTGGGTTAAAGCCCACCCAGTGCCACCCCTGCCATGGGCAGGGACACCTCCCACTGTCCCAGGCTGCTCCCAGCCCCAGTGTCCAGCCTGGCCTTGGGCACTGCCAGGGATCCAGGGGCAGCCCCAGCTGCTCTGGGCACCCTGTGCCAGGGCCTGCCCACCCTGCCAGGGAACAATTCCTGCCCAATATCCCATCTAAATTTTCCCTCTTTCACTGGGAAGCCATTCCCTGTGTCCTGGCACTCCAGGCATTTGTAAAAAGTCCCTTTCCAACTTTCCTGTAGACTCCCTTTAGGTACTGGAACACTGCTAAGGTCGACCTGGAGCCTTCTCTTCACTGAATCACCTAAGAAAATTCCCAATAAACATTTTCCTCATGGTATTTTCTGGTATTTTAATTAGGATGTGTGAAATTAGTCATATCTGAAGGAGTTTCATATTTAGCCTTTCTGTCTTTTTTCTCTAATGAGTTCAGCTCTTTTGTGTTGTCTGTTCCACAAAAGCCAATTCAGGCTTAGCCACTCGCTCCCATGGCTCACCCATTTTGTGTTTTGATTCCTAATAATGGAGTTGTGAATATCCTGCTCCAGTTGCTGCCTCGTGGGTTGAGGTCTCCTGCTCTTGGGTCACCCTCTGGATTGATGTGGAATAAGCTGTGAGCAGGAGCTGCTGCCTTCGTTCTGCCTCCTTTGGTCGCAGTCTCCCGAATGACCCGGGATCAATGCCCTGTAACCTCCTGAGAGGAGCTCACGATGGGATATTCATAACCCTGGCCCACAGAATTAAAACTGGCAGTGGCAGGCTGGCCTTGGAAGTCTTTAAAGGCAGAGCTTGCTTGCTGTGAAGGAGATGCAGTAATGGACTGGAGGGAGGATATCCATATCAAAGCACCACCTTGTTAGCAGGGTGTCTTTTTATTGCTCTTATGCTTTAAGAAATAATGAAAGAAAGTCCTGCCTGCCTGTTTCTTCCAGGCTGCAGCCATCTCCACAGAGATTCTGAGGTTTCAGTGCACTGAAATGTGCACTCATTCCCAAATTAAGAAACGGGACTGTTTGCACTGTGGTTGTTGAGAGCAGATCAAGCCTTTATGGCCCTTCTTATTTTCTGTTTGATGTTGGTTGTGTAAAGGATAAAACATGCAAAAAGCACATTCATGAAGATCACTTTAAGAGGGTTCAGAACAACCAGTGGTAACTGCTAAAAACAGTCTGTTATGCACTTCAGTCATCACTTTTAACATTTTTGATCAGAAATCCCCACAACACAGCAAACAAAGTGTCTCAGACATGGGGTCAAACAAGAGGTTAATTCATCAGAGCTAAAATGATTAACAGCAAAATGTTTGTTTGATGCATGAATCATCCTAAAATCCATCTGGTTTCCACTTCTAGTGCTGGGAATAAAGTGTGATCTTGCCAGCTCTCAGCCTTTCAGTCTCTGCCCTGCCGAGTGTCAGGGAGAAGAGTCTGTTTTAAGTCTTCTCACATTGAAGTTACTCTGCAGTGCTGCAAAACTATACCAACACAGGATATTGCTGTTGCACTTGTCTCCTGCCCCCTCCCACCCTCTTTTCCCAGATTTTTGTCGGCTTTGGCTCTGCAAAAGGAGCTGAAGCCCCTTTGGACTGCGGCACTTCACGTGGAGCTGCTGAGAAACAAATGCTGCAGCTCAAGGGAGCTGCTGGAGGGAAAGCTCCCTCTGAAGCCTTTTCTGTACCACAGGCACTTTGTCAAAGGTTTCCCAGTTTTTGTCTTCCCTGTTCTTGGGACACATCCCTGCTATACAGGGCTTGCTGCATGCACCTGCAGCAGCTGCTCTGGCAGATTGATCCACTCAAAAAAAGGAAAAATCACCTGGCTGGTCAAGAAAAAGGGAAGAAGACCTGTTGGGTGTTTCAGGGGCAGGCTGGGAGGCAAGGCTGTAGTTTTTTCAGAATAAAAGGGGACAGACTTGGTTGCTCTGCACTCTTCTGACTGCACTGTACCTGAGCTCCCTCAGGGCTTGGGAGCAGCTTTGACACAGCAACGTTGTGCTCTGTCCAGGATGAGCTCCTGAGGCTCTCAGAGGGAATTCCTGGCTGTCAAACAATGCCACATCTGCTCAGCCAAGTGCTTGGTGTCACTAGTGAGGCTCATGGGGCCAAGTACAAAACTCCTGTTAGAGTTTCCTTACTCACATCATCATCCCAGAATCCCAGAATGGTTGGGGCTGGAAGGGACCTTAAAGCCCACCCAGTGCCCCCCCTGCCATGGGCAGGGACACCTCCCACTGTCCCAGGCTCCTCCCAACCCCAATGTCCAGCCTGGCCTTGGGCACTGCCAGGGATCCAGGGGCAGCCCCAGCTGCTCTCGGCACCCTGTGCCAGGGCCTGCCCACCCTGCCAGGGAACAATTCCTGCCCAAGATCCCATCCAGCCCTGCCCTCTGGCCCTGGGAAGCCATTCCCCTTGTCCTGGCCCTGCAGCCCTTGGAAATTGTCTCTCTGCAGCTTTCCTGCAGCTCCTTCAGGCCCTGCAAGGCCACCCTGAGCTCAGCCCAAAGCTTCTCCTCTCCAGGCTGAATACTGTGATTTTGTCTCCAGTGGTCAGTTTTTATGCATCTCTCAGGTGAGAAGCAGTGGTAGAGGATTTAGGGCAAGAACAAACTCTGTAATTGTCAAAGAAAAGCTGTGTATTCTGTTGCCACTTTGGGTGAAATAATGAATGAAAATCAGTTACACAGTGCTGAAAACAAATTTTAAACAGCATTTCCATCACAGAGCTGGAGAGGGGATGTGTGATGTGCAGCACCTCTGTGAAATCTTCTCCTACAAAGTATTGAGCTCTTTCAGGTAGTTCAATGTTCTGCTGATTGATCCAGGAAGATCTTGTAAAACAATCAGTGTCACAGGCCAGGGAGGTGGCAAAGAAATTTTGGTGCAGACTCTGACAGAAGAAGCCAAAGCAGAATAACAGGGTGCTGAATTTGTGACTGGCAATTACAGTTCAGGAAAGTGATATGTGAGTCTCTGGCACTTTCCTTAAATCCTCAGTCCCATGGATGTCAGGCAGCCTGAGGAAGGGGACAGTAAGAGAGAGGCCCAGGGCACTGCTTTTCCAGCAGGTAGGGCTTTGGTGTGCCCCATTCTGGGTGCTCTGGGCAGACCTGATCTCCCCATCTCAGCAAGGATATAGGGGAGAGTTAGAGAGGGAGAAAAGAAGGGCAAATAAAATATGAAAGGATGGAAAGCTCATGCTACAGAAAGCGAGACTTCTCAGTTATTGGAAAGAAGGAGGAGGGGGAGAGTGTGGCTGAACTTTGGGAAGTCACTGAAGCAGAAGCTCAGGTGAATAAAGAGCAGCTCCCACAGTCAGAGACCCGGCAGCTCTGGATGAAACCACAGGAAGGAGAGTGACACAACATCACTTTCAGGAGGAGATCAGGCAAATTCACAGACAAAATTCAAGGTAGATCCTACCAGGAATGAGCAGGAATGTTCCCCTGATGCCTTCCCCCACAGGCAGTGGCCAAGTTTCTGTGCTGTCCCAAACACCCTCTGCAGTGTCAGTGGTGGCCACAGGTGGCTGTGCCCCATCAGCTGTTGGTGCATGGCCCAGTGGGACATTCCTCGTTAGCTATGCAAAGCTGTATAATTACTGAAATCCATGCAAATAGGTTAATTAGGAAAGGAATTTAAAATGTGGCATTCAGCTGAGTTCAGTGTAGGTTCCAGCTGGTAATTTGTGCAGGGAAAAGGCCACGGAGCTGGCTCCTGCAAGTAGAGGAGATGGAACATTGCTGTGTCTGTGCAGAGAATGATGAATGGTGAGGGCTGGAAAAGCATTCCCCCTCTCTCTTTTGGAGGACAGAGGTGATGGGAGGGCAGAAAAGCTAAACTGGATCCTGTGGTTGTCAGTGGGGTATGGTGGGAGCCATTTATTAGATCTGTTTGAAAAACAGCCTGGTATGTGAACTTGGGAACTTCGGTTTCTCTATCTGTCATGGAGTTCAATACTGATGCCATTCAGTAGGGAAATTAATGCAGGGTTAAGAGTTTAAGTGGCCAAATTTATATAATTTTCATCATGCTTCGTGGCTGAATATAGGACCATCATCTGGAAAAAAATTGGGAATTTTGCAGAAAAATATTGTGACAGACCCTAGTCACCTTTGTCTGTAAAAGTGTAGCATTCTTTGGTAGGATTTTCTGGAAATAGAACCCTGTTTTTAAAAGTAAAAAAGTGCCTTTCAATTGTTCCATTATTTATGGAAAAATGAGTAAAGCAATTTAAAACAATTGAGCTGTAATTGATAGGAACACCATAGTCTCTTAGTCTTTCCCCTGTGCACAAGGTAACAAAGCCCAAATCAGAATTCCATAGGATGAGGGAAATCTTGAACCTTGAAAGCTAAAAGGGAAGCTGGCAAAACTTGGCTGGGAGATTCTGAGCCAACCTTAACCTTGTTTTCGGCTTCTGTTGCTCTTGGTTTGCAGGTTTCAATCATTTTGAGGTGTAAATGAATCAAGTTTTCCCACTGGGGTTATTCAAATGTCCTTGAAAATATCTCTGGGTTAAAAGTCCTTTGGGTTGCAGGTGGAGCAGTTTGGCTTTACTGTGAGTAAAGGGAATGCTGGGAGGATCCAGCTCTTCAAGGGAGGACCCTCAATGCCTCTCCTGCTCCTCCAGCACCATTCCCATCAGCAGTTCTTTGTTATCTCTCTCAGAGCTGGGACTGCGGCGCCTCTGGTACCCGGAGCCTGATTAAAGGCCCGCTTTGGCCTTGGCTCCTCCAGCAGGATGTGACTTGTGATGGGCAAGGAGTGGAGCTCCATCAGCACTAACAATGGTCTGTGGCAGCCAGGGGGTCTCCCTGCTGCTCATCAAACCCATCTTCGAGAGGGGTTTTTCAAGTGGTGCAGGGAGGCTGGCTCTGGTTTGTGCTGTGGCTCTGATTGTTGGGAGCAGCAGTGGAGCTGCTCTTACAGATAATAACTGGTGTGAGAACCTGCAGAAAACTTCCTGGGCTCTGCAGGATTGGCTCTTTTTTTTTCCCCTTCCTGTTGAGAAGGAAGGCTGAGCACAAAGGAGTGGATTTGCAGCTAGTTCAGATCACTGTAGTGCCTCTGAGGCCAACCGAGCTGAGTTGATTTACACAGAGTGTGTCCAGAGGCACTCCCAGCTGATGGCATTTTAAAGCAGTGACATTTAAAATGAATCAGTGCCACTGTGATGGCATTGCTCTCCATCAGCTCAGGAGCACAACAGCTTCTCCAGGAAGCCAGGTTCTGATAAAGCTCTTCCCACTGAATTGTGTGTTATCTGGTGAACAGGTTTTTTTCTAATAAAAAGCCAGTTTCCCATCAAGTACTTGTACCAGGAGCCATAGATAATAATTAAAAAAGAAATAGTTTGACCTTTTATGAGAAACGCTGTAAACTTTTGCAGCAAAATATTGATTTTAGTGTATTTGAAGAAAAAGAGTTCCAGGATTCACCTTTAGTGGGAGAGAAAGTCAGAAGCTCAGGTGGAAACATCTGTAGTCAAAACCTGTGTCCTTCAAGTGTTCTGGCTTACAGTAGTTTGAAGAAATAGTTCTAAATATGGGTTGAAACAACATATTAGCTGAGTACAGTTTAATTAATATGCTTTTTAAGAGATTCCAGAACAATGAGGTTGTGGATTATAAGATGTGAGCCTGGCAGTGGGAGAACAAAGCAAAGGGACCTTGGGCAGGAGCCCCAAGGGTGCTGCTTTCAGAAAAGCGCTGGGAAGAGGTGCTGGAGGAGAAGAGGAGCCCCATCAGATTAGTCCTGAGACCTTTTCCACAACTGCAGGGGGAATCCACTGACACCACAAACACACCAGCTTGCTTTGTCCTGAATGTTATTAATAAAAACAAATTTTCCAAGAATAGGAATGAAGTCCTCTGCAGCAGAAGACCAAAATTTTACCAAGATATCAGCTGAGCCTCCATGTAATTTCCTATAAAATAAAGTTTCGGGCTTGGGGCTGACAATCAGTTACTGGTTTGCCTTCCTCCAATCCCCCCTCCTTTTTTTTTTTCTTTAATTCAATTTTTTTATTAAGTCAGCCCACTACACATCAGTAACTGCCTTTTAATTTACAGATTATCTCTGTCTGTGCTGGTTTTGCATGGGTTCTTCTGTGTGTGTAATCAACTAATTATCTCTCATATCTTCAGCAGATAAGGCAAGGAAAAATTAAATTAGAATGAAACAGTAACAATTCTTCTAAAAGATCAAAGTGAAATAGTAACTACAAATTTTAACATGCAAGATTATGCAGTGTTGCCCAAACAGCATGGACTTCACGTAGCTTTCCTGTGGTCCAATGGAGTATTTTGAGTTATTTCCATAGTAGAATGACCCCAGCCTTTGAGTAAAGTGAGTGGAAAAACACCAGAGGTGTAAGAGCTAATTCAGAGTTCCACTTATGTGTATGTTAGTGTATTGATTTGCGAGGACAGCAGTTAACACATGATATAAATATTTCAATTTACTGCTCTTTCCGTTGCCTAAAATTCAGTAATGCCCTGCTGTGACTGAGACTTGGAGAAAGAAGGGTTGTGCCCTAGTGGTTTAGGGAGAAAATGGGTGCTCTACTGATGCCTTAGGTTTGAACTTTTAGATTTTCAAACCCTGCAGTGCCCAGTGTGTAACTCTGGAGTTGCCTGTTCCCTGTTCAGTGCTGCTCTCTGTGCTGGGCACACACAGCAAAGCCTCTCTGGGGCTGCTCTCCAAGGACACCCAGCCCAAACTGGGCCCAAAAAGAGCCAACCAAAGAACCTCTGAGGGGGGCAAGCTGAGGGGAATTCCATCATTAACTGCAGCTTTAATTGGAGAATGAACCCTGAGATGCAAATGAACCAAAGCTATAAAAGTGGGAAGAACTCGTGGCCTCTCAGGGTCCATCTCGGGGCCCATCTGGGCAGCACCTCTGGCTCCCCAGGGGTACCTTTGAAGGGCTTTCCAATAAATCCCCACCTTTATTCCCTCACTCCTGTCTGGGCTCTGTTTCTAGGAGGCCTCTTAAGGCATCATCACAATAAAAACAACTCTCTTGGGATGGAGTGGGTTCTCCTGGCATGTGACTGAAGAAAAATCCTTCCTGTGTCAGTTTGAAATTGAGAGTTTGGAGTCAGTGCTCAGGATAACGATGTGGTTTGGGTACCACATGTGGGCAGTGCTCCTCTCTGTTAGACCCCCAATATTAAAGCAAAGATATCTCTGAAATATTTGAATTTCCAAGAGTTTCTGTCATTGTTACATGTTTCTGAACTCTGGTTGTGATAAGCCAAGCACCTGGCCTTGATTCCTCTCTTCCAGAGAGAGCCATTCACATTCAGCTCATGTAGCAGAGATGCAGCAGCTTTGTTACACCACTCCAAAGTGTCTGGAAACGTTATTAAAACTGATAAAGTCCTTGGCTTGCCTTTTAGGGGAAATTGAGCCTAACTCATGCGTGATTAATCATGGGCCCAGCCCTGACATCACACCTGGCCAAGCACCTCGGGGCACCTCGGGGGCTGAGCCAAATGTTTCCCCTATGGCCAACACACAACTCAGTGATTCTAGAAAGGTTCATACCTGAAAGGTGTAAGGAGATTCCTCCTGATCATTTTGGTGTATGGGAGGAAAGGACCACTCTGCCTTCCCCTTTGGACTGCAGTATAATTGTGTGTCTTGTTAAACGTGTTTTCCAGCAATGCAAACGTGTAGGGCTCAGGCAGGTCTGCAAAGGGGCTGTGATTGCTGTGTGACAGGACAAGGAGCTCTGAGGCACTGCACATCCCCAGCCCTTTGGAGGGTCCTTTCCAGAGGATTTGTTTAGAAAACTCTCTGGAAATTCTGCAGCAAAGTTTTTGTCCCCTGCGTTGCTTAGTGATGCTTTTCTGTTAAATATGGGGAATTCAAAATTAAGCTTGTTTTTGATACTGGAAAATGAGGATCCTGGTGGAGATCCTTTTTTTTTTTTTCTAATATATATAAAAATATATTTTACATACAGTAGCAGCCATGCCATTGTTCCATGCAATGCATTTGCATTCAGCCTGTGATACAACCCACGGGTGAGGGAGCTGGACAATCTCCCACATCATTACAGGATTTGTTGGTGCCTTATGCACAGCATCCTACAGACCCTGGATGAACAGCAGGGATTTGCTTGCAGAAGTTTAGCCCAAGTGCATAATCAGACATCTCCCTCTGTACAACAACTACAGGGCATATCCTCGTTTGTTCAGCAGCTCTGGGAGGCGGAGGAGTTTGTACAGTAGGCTGGATGCTATTCAATAAAATATTCTCTCAGAAGCACATACTCCGAGGCACTTATTGTGCAAACTGATTTTTATCTGAATGCCAGGGCACCTCATCTGGCCCCTCTCTCTGTCTGTGTGAAGGTATTCTCTTTTATAAAACTAAAGATGAAATTAGGATCAGGATAACCTTTTGGAGTAATGATAACAAGGTCTCTTTTCTGAAAGATGATGTCACTTGTCAGGAAAAAATCTGTAAGGGAGCGTTTATTTGAGTGAGTAAATTTACAGCTGTCACTGTTTGAGTCCTGTCTGTTCCCAAGTGTTGCCCTTTCTCAAAAAGGGGTTACAAGGAGGCTGGAGAGGCATTCTTCCCAAGGCCATGTAGTGACAGACAAGGGGGAATGGCTCCCAGGGCCAGAGGGCAGGGCTGGATGGGATCTTGGGCAGGAATTGTTCCCTGGCAGGGTGGGCAGGCCCTGGCACAGGGTGCCCAGAGCAGCTGGGGCTGCCCCTGGATTCCTGGCAGTGCCCAAGGCCAGGCTGGACATTGGGGCTGGGAGCAGCCTGGGACAGTGGGAGGTGTCTCTGCCATGGCAGGGGTGCCACTGGGTGGGCTTTAAGGTCCCTCCCAACCCAACCCGACCCATTCCATGATTCTCTGGTATCCCTGTGCTGCACCAAATAAGAGTGTGCATACAGGCAAAGACATGCAATGGATTTGGCTGAATAAAATGGATTTCTTTGCCTCTTCCATGGTCTTGGAGCTTGTAAATACACTCTGCAAGGTGTGCCTACAGCAGTGTTGTAGTTCAGACCACAAGTCTGATTTTGGAGGAATCCTCAAAGTCGTCACTGAGACACTGAGGCAGACAAGGCAGAGTCTGTGTGTCAAAGCTGGGTACTTGGCACCAAGAGATTTATTTGCCTGAGACATGTGCTCCTTTTGAGTCTTACTGTAGTTGTGGATTTCTGGGGGCTTTTGAGTTGGCTTCAACTGCTCATACCTTGAAACTGTAGGAGCTGTCTTGCAATTCAATTTCCTACAGCTGTAAACCCATCCAAAGAAAAGTAATAGTGTTCAGAGGAGCACAGGTCAGTTCAGAGACAAGCTTCAACTTCTTTTTTTTCCTGTTCAGAGCTTGAAAAGTCTTTGACATTGCTGTCTCTTGCTTGAAGCATCATGTTCTTTGATCTTTATGTTGTCTCATCTTTATCAGCTCTGTTACAATTTCTCTTGCTTTTATAGCATCTGTATTTTTCCTTATGATAAGTTTTGTAGCATTATAAAATGCCTTCAAGAATTACTTTATTGTTTCAAGCCCTCAAGACATTTGTCTTTATTCCACAATCTGTTATTACCTTCAGTATTATGTTACCTCCTTTCCTGTCTCTGTTGCAGTCTCAACTGTTCTTTGTGTTTCTGCACTGTGGCTCCTCTCTTGTCCACACTGACAAATTAATTTTCAGTCCTTCCCTGTGTATATTTTTCTCATTCATTACTTTTGTTGTCTGCTTCAGCCTACAGTTCTCAGGCTAAAGCTCAGAAAACCAGTCAGCTTCCCTGCAAAGAAATCAGATTGCTCTTCCCACCTCAGATGGACCCTTACTGGCACCTGAAACAGCCTTCTCAGAAATTCCACAAGTTTTTCTCCACCGTCCTGCAGATTGCAATATGATCATCTGTTAGATGAGATCCACATTTTGTGTCTTTCCAAAAGGTCGGCGTGGCTGTGAGGGGTTGGCACACAAAGCAATTCAGCCCTGGGTTAACTAGCACAGACTGAAAGCAGCAATGAGGTTTGTGCACAGCTGGTGTGTGTGTCCCACAGCACCCTGCCCCGAGCCGGGGAGCCCCGCGGGGGCTGCGGGCCAGGGAAGGTTTGGTGCTGAGGGCAGCGAGGGCAGCCTGGGCACACAGGGGTGATGGCAGTGCTGCTGTGTGCCTGGATGGAAGGAGGAGGCTCAGACAATTGCAGACCTGCTCTGAAGGAATATCACTCCACTAAGTGCGCTGGTTTGGCCAAATTTGGAGGAGAATATCCTCTGAGGGAAGGCAGCTTATAACCACCCCTCTCCCACCAGGTTTGGGAGAAAAGAAATTTTCCTCGGAGGAAAGTGAAAGAGATTAAAAAAATGTAGTTATTTAACAAACACACAGGAAGGGATAACAATACTAAATAATAAAACCTCTTGCTGTGGAGAGAAACCTGGGAAGATTTCAGAGTTCTTCTGTAGGTGGGGTCTCTCTCCTTCTCAGAGCTGGGTTGGTGTGATCCCACCTCTGGGGCCTCAGTGGAAAAATTCTCCTGATGTGTTCTGATGTTGTTGAAACAGTCCAGAAAAGAAGAAGGGGAAAAAGAAAAAAATCCAAAAGTCCCAGGAAAACAAAGTTCAACTTTCTGTCCCCCTCTGGAGAAAAGGAGCCGAGAGCTGGCTGAAAAGCCCGGGATGCCTCCTCCACGCTCTGGCTACTGCAGAAACCCAAAAGCAGAGCAGTGAGTGTCCGTGTCCTTGGACAACTGCTTTGAAAAGTTCACTCAGTTTTTTTCTTTTCCCCCTCTCAGGCTCAGTTTAAAGGCACAGAAAGGCACAAGAATTGATTTCTGGGCATGGAGCAGCAATGGAGGATACACATCATAAAGTCACCCCAAGAGACTCAGCTAATAAAGGACTGCACCACTGTTTGTGCTCATACCAACACTAATCAGTTTTGCTTGTTTGGGGGGAGCAGATTTGTTTCAAGACCTGTCAGTAAGACTCAAAAATCTCGGTTAACATATGTGTATGGTGAACTAGAGCCTGGATTTATTATAGACAGGAATTAATAGGCTCCTAGATTTTAAGAGTTCAAGATATAATTTAGGTTTTTTTTCCCTGCCTATCCCCTTTCAAATGCCTGTGACATCAGTGTGCTGAGAATGCTCTGAGTGGATTTAAATCTTTATTTAGCTGGATCTTCTGGTTTGTCCAGGGAACTCTACGGTGAAATATGTCAAATTTTTCCCATTAGTGTTGTGCAGATTGAAACACAGATGCTGGCTGTATACTGTGATCTAAATCTCTATCAGATGGTTTAATCTGGCTCTATTCTTCATAGAGACTTTAAAAAAACCCTTTAGCACTTAGGTTCTGATAGGGCAGCTTTAAGACTTGTTAAATAGGTTACCAAGCTCATGCAGCCAGCTCTCACTTTTTGCAGATTAGAACAGTGGCAGCAGTGGGGGGCAGAAGCCCCAGTTTGTGCTGAAGGGGGAGCAGGGAAGGAAGGGTTGAGATGGTGATAGCCAATGTGGTGGGAAAATCAGAGCTATATTCTGAACTCAGCAAACAGCACTGCAGTTTTTCTGCACCACTGATATTGCAACTGTTTCTTGACAAATCCCTTTATGCTCTGTATTGAAAACAGACTCATAAATAGAGCTCTTTAATGGGGAGTTCAATAGATTTCTTATAATGCATACCAAGTCATTAAAATATGTTTGGGAGGTGCACACCGAGGATATTACAGCTGTGGTATGAACCTACTGCAGCTTTTGGTAAAAAATCTGGTATCTTCAGGAGGGAAAGTAAAAATAAATGGTAGCAGAGCAAACAGGCTGTGGAATATCATTAGGGTTATAATTGATGCTATTGCTGTTCCTGCAGCTCTGACAGTGTGATCATTTTGGATAAGTATTTTATTAAGACTGAGAGCCTGAATCTCCTGTTTGTTTATATTTAGGAACTGAATTGACACATTTTAAAAATAGAGATGGTTAATATTCTGAAATAACAAAGAATATGTGGAGTTCAAGGTGCTCTGAACTGCAATACAAAGAGGTTGCCTCTCTGAAAATTAGAGAGGATCAGTGTGTGCATGTACTTTGTTATGTTAATGGATGCTTCGAGCAGCACCACAAATTATTGGATGTCTAGCAGACTCCTGGGATTGCTTTGAGTATTTCTGATGCTCTTCATCAATCTGTTCAGTTATTCCTCTCAGTTTCTGAGGGCAGCTTTCAATGCTGCAAATTAGATATCCTATTTGAAAGGAATCATGTGTTTAAAAAGATAAAGACAACCCCAAAATCTGGCCCAGATTTAAGATTATTTTTCCCTTTCTTTGCATTCCATCCTTGTCATTATTCCAACCTGCATCTGGGAACAGTGCTGCAGATATTTGAGCTTGGGGTATTCTTCTCATACAGATGATGATGTATGGACTGCACAGTGCTTTTACCTTTGAGACATGCCTGCTATACCCTCACATTTACACTAAAACCTGAGATTAACTCATCCAGCACAGCAATCATGGCATTTAAAGGCACCGTGAACCTTGATGGTACACTATGATAAACTGTAATGGCAATGTAATGTTAGCCAGAATTTTGCTCTTTGGCATTGTTCAAGCAATTTTCCTGTCAGCTGGAATGTCATTCTAGACAAAGAAGGGAAGAGTGAACAACAGAAGATGTTCAGTGATACGTGGCAGTGGCTTTCCCAACTTTGATTTGGGGCCAGAGATTGGGATGGCACCTATTGCTGTCTAGACAGATTGTATTATTAGGTCACCTTGCAGAAAAGTAATTTAACTTGTTAATTAGTTGTGAGATATTTCAATTATCCTGGTGTCTGGGAGCCTGGAGGTTGCCTGTGAACATCTCCACCTTCGTTCTTGCAACTTCATTTACCCAAAAGCAAGGCAGACTTTGTGATGGTTTAAGGCATTGCTGTGAAGGCTTTATTTGATTTGTAATTGGTCTCTCACTACTGAAGATCAGAACAAGGAGGAGCACAGTGGTGCATCCCTGAGCCCTCTGGTGCTCCAGCTCTCAGAGAAATGATTTCCATGGAGCCACATTCTTCAGACACAGCAGTGTCAAGGTTATAAGGAAGAGCTCCAGCAGGCTGTTTAAACCTGCAGAGTCTCAGAGCTGTTCTGGGGCTTCCCTTGCTCAAGGAATGCTGTGAAGAGCAGTAGGGACAACAAACCTTTAACTGATGCCCTACGAGAACAGGAAATTTTCCCCACAAGCACCTTTGCAGGAAGGTAAACTTCCAGTACAAAGCACTGCAAGTAACTGTGTAAAAAAGGTATTGGGGGCAATCCTGGGCACATCTACAGGCTGGGTGCAGAAGGGATTGAGAGCAGCCCCGGGAGAGGCCCTGGGGGAGCTGTGGGGCAGAGCTGGCCCTGCCCCGGCCGTGGGCACCGGGACCCCAAACCCCCCTGCCCTGGGCTGAGCCCCAGCGTGGGCAGCAGGGGAGGGGGGATTGTGCCCCTCTGCCCCCTCAGCTGAGCCCCCACCTGCAGAGCTGCCCCAGCCCTGGGGCCAGCACAGCAAGGAGCTGGAGCTGCTGCAGAGAGCCCAGAGGAGGCAGCAGCATGATCAGAGGCACGGAGCAGCTCTGCTGGCAGGAAAGGCTGCCAGAGCTGGGATTGTTCAGCCTGCACAGGAGAAGCTTTGGGCTGAGCTCAGGGTGGCCTTGCAGGGCCTGAAGGAGCTGCAGGAAAGCTGCAGAGAGACAATTGCCAAGGGCTGCAGGGCCAGGACAATGGGAATGGCTTCCCAGGGCCAGAGGGCAGGGCTGGATGGGATCTTGGGCAGGAATTGTTCCCTGGCAGGGTGGGCAGGCCCTGGCACAGGGTGCCCAGAGCAGCTGGGGCTGCCCCTGGATCCCTGGCAGTGCCCAAGGCCAGGCTGGACATTGGGGCTGGGAGCAGCCTGGGACAGTGGGAGGTGTCCCTGCCCATGGCAGGGGTGAAATTAAATGATGTATAAGGTCCCTTCCAACCCAAACCATTCCATGATTCCAGGCCTGTGGCTGATCTCTTTGTAGCTATCCATGAATTGGTTTCACATGAATGCCAAGAGAACCACTTGAGTCTCCTCCTGAGCACCTGCTGCCTGCAGAGAGCTGCTCTGATCCTCTGCCAGGAGTGGCCTTTCAGCAGCTTGAGGATTATTTAAACTGGAGAGGTACTGAGTGTCTGTGCTTCATCCTGCTAAAAACTGTTTAACCTTGGCTCTCTAAGAGCACTCAGGTCCCCATCCCATTTATTCTCAAGGCTCAGAGTTATGCTGGGAAGGGGACAGGCTGCTTTCCACAGCACCCCTGTGCGTGGCTGTAAACAGCCTGTGTGCTACATGGGCTCAGAGGAGAGGTGCCCATGTGCTCCTCTCTCAGTAGGGAGCACCTCAGAAAAGTGAGATCAAAATGAAGAAGGGAGGCAATAAGCATAAAATCAGGGCAGGCTTAGAACTGAATGAGGGCTTTGGAGAAGTTAAAGGGAAAAGGGATGAAGCAGAGGCAGAACCAGCCTGGATTTTCAGAAGAGGTCAGCAGTGTAGTGTAGTAACCTGTGCCTTTGCCTCTCAAGAAAATGAGATTAAGGAGCTCTGTCAGAGCTCTGGGTGATAACACTGTGCAACACAGTGGCTTTGGGCAAGAGGGCCCAAGCCCTTGTGAATTCTGAATAAAATAGCAGAATTGTACCAGTGCCAATTTCTGAGAGTCTCTGAAGGCATTTGTTTTGTCTGTGCATCCTTGGTGCAATCTAAAGGGGCACAGGGTGTTAGGGGAGTGATGCTCACATGGGTAAGAAGGCACCCAGGGGCTCCCATACAGGAAAGCAACTCAACCCCTCAAAATAAAGTGCTATTTTAGCAGTGCTAAAAGTGCAGCTTTTTCTTTTGTCCTTCTGAAATTTGGATGAGAGATTATCTTTTTCTGGCTTAATTATTCAGTTTTATTACCTATTTTGCAGACTATCATTCAGTTCTGACAAACGATCTTCAGTAAAAGGAAACTCCTGCTTTTCATGAAGATTTAGTTCCTGGGAAAGATGTGGTGAAAAGCTGAGCCTGAGTGGAGTGTTTATTTCTGAAAAGCAAGGTGTGAAGGGATGCTTTCAATTACTCAGGATATGGGGAGTGTGCTTTCCAAAATGCACCCATATGAAATGGGGATTCATAGAACAATTTTAAGAAAGATTTTTAACAGGATTCCTGGGCACTCACTGAACTTTAAAAGGTGCTATATGCTTAATCTTTTAAAAGTAATATTTGAGAGAGGGAGAAATATAAAAGAGCAAATCTAGCATATGGTTGGCTGGTTAGCACTTCTTACTGCAAGCCTGTTTTTGCTGTAATGTTCCTTCCTGCCAGACTGCGAAATCTGAGGAGTGAGGACTTTCCTGGAGCCTTTGAGGGCCCTACTCAGCCTTTTCCATACTAAAGAAGTGGAAAGACAGCAAACTTCCTTGTGTGCAAAGAGGAGGCAGAGCTGAGCAGTGTGTGGCAGGAATTTGTGCTGAATTTATTCTGCCATGGGCTGTGCCATCCTCCCTTTCTTTGCCTGCCTGGGCCTGATCCAAACTGCAGAGGTCAAGGACAGAGCTTTGCCCAGGTCTCTGCTCTTCCTCTGAGCCTGCCAGAATCTCAGGCTCACCCTCCAGCTGCAGAGAGCCCACACTTGTGGAAACACTCCTGTGTAGCTGCTGAACATGGGAAAGGTGAATCTCCATGGTGGAAGATCAGACAGGAAGAATTCTTCCTGCTTTTGGCATTATTTTGGTTCATCCATGATGCAGAATGAGGTGAAGGTTCCATAAAGTGAGCACATTTCTGACAGTGAGCACGGGGCTGACTGTGTGACCAACAGTGGGATCTTATATCTGACTGAATTAATGCAATTCACATCTCTCCTAGGGGCTGGTTTGGTTTGGTTTTTTTTTCCCCTCCCTGACTTACATTAACATGAGGATGTAGTTTATACTATAGTTAGGTTTGTCCCCTCCACAAATGCTAAGTAGAGATCATTAGGTACCTTGGGTCTTCTGCAGTTGAGAACAGTTATGAAAGATTTTTTTAAAAAAAGACAATTTCATGTACCTGCTTCATTAAAGTGGAGGAATCCTGTTGGGCTGGAATTCTGAGCAGTAACACACAGAACATGTATGACCTTAGCAGCAGCCAGCATTGAAGTGATAGCTCATTAAAGCAGCATTTGTTAAATCATCTAACCCACCTTTAACATTTTCTAAGTGCAAGGAATGGAACATAATCCCTCTGTTCTTGCTGGAGATGTTTGTAAAGGGAAGTTCTGGTCTTGGTGTCTCTTAAATTGATTTGCATCCAGCTCAGCCTATGGTCCAAAACTTGACCAAGTTCTTGGCATTAAATTTTATATTAAACCAGGTCTGATTCATGTGAGTTTGGTGGTGAAAAGTGTGAGTGCTCATTGCTGTTGCAAGTCTCACAGATGCAGTCACACTATACTGCAAGAACCATCAGCAGTTCCCTCTTCTTTCTCTGGAATATGCTCAGGCAACCTCACATGTCTCTGACTCGCCTCTATGACGTCGTGCAGTCAGTTAAGAGTCAAATTAAAACTCTGCTATTCTGAAAGGTTTTTTGAATTGAGGAAGAAGTGACTCTGAAGATAAACCCTGTTTTCAAAGAAGTAAAATGCCCAAGTCCATCCAATCTGATAAAGTCTTAGGTAGGAAGGGTATTTTATTCTTTTTTCCACCCCTATAAGGAATTGGTCTTTTTAAACATTCCTCTACTAAATAGCTCCTTTATATATTTTTGATGGCCTAAACATAGGTTTTATTCAGTTTTATTCCCAGACAGCTTGGATAAATACTTTATCTGAACCCTCTGACCACATCTATTTCTAGTCTGATCCCACTGGCTCACCCGGGGTGTAAATTCTGATGCCCCATCATCAGCAGTGTCAGTAGGGGTTTGATGGATACAAACTGTGAATTCCAGCACATCACAATTAAAATAAGGAAACAGTTATGATTAAAAATCCTAGAACTGATCTTGGAAAGGCACAAGTGTGTACTTCTATTGTTATTCTGGAACAGTCACTCAGGGAGTTCCCACTGTGAGTACAGGAGTGCTGCCTGTAAAAATTATTCACCTTAAATCAGGCATCTCTGAGTTCCAGCTCTTCTGCAGTTCTTGAAAAAAAGAATAAAAAAATAAACTATTGCAAAACTTGGGCAAGTGCAGAGATCAGACAGTTCTCCAGGTCTTTCGAAGACTGAGAACAAAGAAAACCACTAAAACTGTGATTTATTCCATGCAAATACATCTCTTGTTTCACTATTAAACATACCTCTGTTTCCTACAGCAAAATGTGCTGTCACATGCCAAAAGAAAAAAAAAGACAAAAAAAGGAAAATTTCATATCTTTTGAAAGGAGGGGAAGGCTGTAGAGCACATTTTTGAGATACTTTTGCAACCAAAACCACCCTGCTTGGGGATAACAAAAGCAGAAAGATACATTGCACTGTGTGAAATAGATACTGCCTGTATTCCTAAATGCCCTATAACTAGCCTGGTATCATTTGTACTAATCACATTATCATGTCTGTCTGGAAGAGATGAATGTCTGAATGCAAGGAATTAAAGCAGCGATAAATTAATTTTGAACTGTTTCTTTTTGTTGTTGTTGTTCCTGACCGAGAGCAGCTTTGCTGTCACTGTCTGTGAGCAGCAGTGATGGCTTTGGTGGGAACCAAAGGAAAGCTTTTAAGTGTGGACTCTTTTCCCTGTTTCTGCAGTTTCAGGTTAGTTAGGGCTGGGGGAGGAGGTGCAGGAATGAGATGAATGCTTGGGAGAGCTGCTCACAGGGATTCCTCTCCTAGGCAGGCAAGTAGTGGATTCCATCTTCCTACAGCCTTATCCAAAGGGAGCCATTCTGGGGTTTCTATTGGAAAGTCAGAGAATCACGGAAGGACCCACAGGGATCACTGATCCATCTCCTGTCCCTGCCCAGCCACCCACCAGCCCCACCCTGGGCATCCCTGGCAGCGCTGCCCAAACGCTCCTGGAGCTCTGGCAGCCTCGGGGCCGGGACCATTCCCTGGGGAGCCTGGGCAGTGCCAGCACCCTCTGGGGGAAGCAGAACCTTTCCCTGAGATCCAACCTAACCCTGCCCTGGCCCAGCTCCAGCCATGCCCCGGGTGCTGTCCCTGGCCCAGAAGAGCTCATGTGGCTTCCTCTCTTTCCTCCTCTAATTGTTACCGTTTGGTAGGATTCAGGTTATGAAGGAATCTTGTCCATCCCTTTTAATACATGTGAGTGTGCTATAAAATGATTTTAGTATTTCCAAGATTAATTGTGCTGCTGCAGCCAGTTAGGAGACCTGCCCTGCAAGAAGGGTTCTTACTTACCTGTGGTATCTCATAGATGGGAAATACTAAGGTAAATGATTAGAGTTCAAAAAGATAATTATCATTTATCATTATGAAAAGGAGCCTGATCAGGAATTCATAAACTCAGAATAAATCTGTTCTGGTAACAAACCAAATTTTTCAATCTAATCAGTTCTGTGAGTAATAGCAAGTTGAATTATTTACTGAAGAATTAAACTTGTTTTCACCCAAGATGTTGTATCTGATTTTGTCACTAATTTACCAGTAGGTAGGCATACCAAAGAGCTCATCACCCAGCATTATCTTATCAATGTTATGTCATATCACAAGGAAGATAAAAATAAATCCATTTTAGTTGTGTTTACAAAGTTTGAAAAGTGAATTCATGAATAAAAATCTCCCAGCAGGAAAGGAATTATAAAAGCTCCTTGCGAGACTTGCTGGGGTTGTATTTCACTGGAGATATCTCAGAGCAGTGAGCTGTGGTGCCCTGTCCTGATGTGTATCCCACATTCCCTGTGCTTCCCAGAGCTGGAAGCAGCTGGGCTGGTAGGGAATGGACAGCAGGCAGAATGCAGCCAAGCCCCAGCCTGCTCAGAAATAGGGGTGGCTGGGAGAGGCTCCTCAGGAAACCAGAGTCTGAACTGCCAGGAGCTGCTGAGATAACCACTGATATTCCAGGTGCTGGCAACAAAACCTTCCTGCCTTGCCAGCGGGATGTGGCACAGAGGGATGGTGGCACTGCCTGTTCAAGGGCCGTGTTCAGCTCTCAGCAGGTCTCTGCCCTCTCTTGCTCTCCCCCTCTGTCAGTTTAGATGTCTGAGGGTGTGCCCTGTGCTGTGTTTTATTTGATTTGCCTGTTGGGAGGTCGCTAGAGGTGACAGCAGGAGAATCTGACTTCTGGTGTCAGTTTTGTGCTGAGCATGGAATCCAGGATCAGTGAGGCTGGAAAAGCCCTCCCAGCCGATGGAGTCCCAGCTGTGCCCAGTCCCCACCTTGTCCCCAGCCCAGAGCTCTGAGTCCCACCTCCAGCCCTTCCTGGGACACCTCCAGGGATGGGCACTCCAAAGCTCCCTGGGCAGCCCCTGCCAAGGCCTGAGCACCCTTTCCATGGGGAAATTCCTGCTGCTGTCCACCCTGAGCCTGCTCTGGTGCAGCTTGGTGTCAGGCTTTGGACTAAGGGAAAACATAAAACACTTTTCATTCATTTGAAGTCCCTGATCTGAATCACATTAGATCAAAACACGAATGTGTTGTAGCTACTGTTGCTGTCAGATACTGGATGTCATCCGAAGCTAGAAGAAAACAGAAACACTTTTGTTGTTTCAACAAGGAAGCTATTTTATTACTGATAGCCCAGAAATAGCCCAGATTGGATATTTCCAGCTATAATCAAAACCTCACCATGAACTTTGTACGTGCCTTGAACTGGTTTTGGTTTTTATTCTTAAGAGTGCTGTAAATATTTGTGGCATACACATGCTGAATGATTAGCTGGACTTAAAATAACCAAAACTTCTCATATAGGAACTATAAATCCTGAAGGGTTAAGAAAAAAAAGAGAGGAATTTGTAGAAATTACTGCAGTGTCTTAACAAGCAGTGGAGACAGCATCTAGAAGGACTTTCTCCTTGAATTCAAAATTTTAAAATGGTTTCGGTTACTGCTAAATCCAGTGTCCTTTACATAAATCTAAAAGCACAATTGGCATTTAAATTAGAGTGCACATCCCACCAAAAAAAACCCCAAACCAACAAAACTCCCCTGACAATAATAATAATAATAATAATAATAATAATAATAATAATAATAATAATAATAATAATAGTAACAATCTGCAGTGAAGTGCAGGCTGNATAATAATAATAATAATAATAATAATAATAGTAGTAATAAACCAACCAAACAAAAAAACCCCAGAAAACCTTTCATCCTACATATGTTACACAGAGGAGAGATCATTTCTTTCCTTTATAACTTTGGTCCCCTAAATCATATAAGCATAAAATGTTAAAGGTTGGAAGGGACCTTTAGGCTCATCCCTGCCACCCCTGCCATGAGCAGGGACACCTTCCACTGTCCCAGGCTGCTCCAAGCCCCAATGTCCAGCCTGGCCTGTGCCAGGGCCCCAACTCCCTCACAGTAAAAAATCTCTTTTAATATCCAATCTAGCCCTGCCCTCTTTCAATTTGTCCCCTTTCCCCCTTGTCCTGGCCCTGCAGTCCCTGAGGAATTGTCCCTCTCTGGGTTCCCTGCAGCCCCTGGCAGGTGCTGTGAGCTCTCCACACAACCTTCTCCTCTGCAGGCTGAGCAGCCCCAGCTCTCCCAGCCTGGCTGCACAGGGGAGGAGCAGTTGGGATCTGAGCTCTCTGTTGTTCAGATCCCACAGTGAACTCCAGACTACTGGAGTTATTTGAACTGCAAAACTTCTCCAAGACATTTTGGTTTTTCTAATTATCATACATTTGATAGTGTGGATTTCATAATCTTGTTATCTGCTACTACCTAAATTTATAAAGACATTAAAATTTGGTGTTGTTTCCTCCCTTTTTCCCCATTCATAATTTCTGCTTTTTTTTTTTCCCTTCCTGAAGTGTATGTATGAAATGTGTATCCACTGCCTGCTTGCATCCTTCAGATTATTGCACAACTTCTTTTTCCAATACCTGGGCAATGACATCATATTCACAGCCAGGGTTGTATTTCAATGCACAAAACAAAGCCAGGACTCCCAAGCCCTTGGAAGGCTCACCCCGAGGCCTCGTGTAAGGGCTGCCTCCAGCTGTGTGTCTCATTTGCACACACAGTCCTTCCCCCTGCCCAGCAGCAAGTGGGGCACTGCACAAGCAGGTGAAGGTAATTAGTCGTTTGCATTCATAATCGCCTCATTTGCACATGCACTTGGAGCAGCTCTGCATTTCAATTGAGGTGCCTGGTGCACTGCTGCTCCCTCCCTCGCTGGGTGCTGCCTGAGAGCAGCTCTGGGAGCTGGTGGTGCCTGGTGCTGGGGGGTCCCTGCCAGGCCAGCAGGGTGCAGGACCCCATGGTCCCGGTGGGAGAGGGGGGATCTCTGCTCAGGGGGTCCCCTTCTCCTTGCTGGGCCTCCTGAGGGATGGAACTCACGTTTATGCTGACAGTGCCAGCATCATCCCCATGCTGCTTCTTGGCACACCTGGAACGTGCTTCCCTCGCCAGCTGCCCCAAAGCACAGTCACAGAACAGGCTCCTCTTTAGCCCATGGTGGAACTAAGCAAGGGATTGTCAAATTTGTCAAGTATCAAATAGAGAATTGGGATTCCTGCTCATTTTCCCATGCTGTCGGTGGGTGTCTGAAAAGTTATCAGTTTCTGTGAGAGTGAAATAATCCAAAATCTAGGTCAAGTTCATTCTCCAGAAGTCTCTCGAGTATTGTTTTTCTTCAGGTTGAAATTATATTCAGTTTCTTCTACATTAGTAAAATAGCATGATTAATGGGAATTTAAAATGCAAAGTAGCATCTTCACTAAACTTTCCAGGTCCTTCTCTGCATATCATTGTCTGGAATCCCAAATCTTGCAGATAAAGTACAATATAGTTTCAGAGATTGTAAATCAGTCAAGGGAAGGTGATCATTAAATACATTAAAATGCATGAAAATTACCTAAATGGAAACCATTAGATTAAATGAAGCAGCTACAGTATAATATCCTGATGACTCCAGAAACTTTATTTAGATCATAACTGTACTGATGTTGTGCAAATTCCATGATTAAAGGGAACGTAACATATCTCTCCCTCTGCCTCCCTTTCTTTAAGAATTTGCAATTTCAATTCCTCCACGGCTTAATAAACAGTTACCTCAATAAAGGCTCTTCCTGATGCTCGGCACCAATCTGCATTTTGATGTGGTACAGCATGAAACCTTATCTCAGTGTGGCATGTTTGCAGAAATAACAATGTTTAAATAATGACTGAAATGAAGCATGAAACCCTTTTCCAGCTGAAATGGACATAGTGAGAGATCTGAAGCCTCAGCTCCCATCACCATGTTGGTGTTTCTCCTCTGACACCCATCCATGCTCCCAGAGCCCTGCTCAGACCCCAAGCACAGCTGGAATTAGATCTCATTTGTGGTTCTCTACCACCCCAATGAATGGCAGTTTTTGGTCTTAATGCCGAGCAGTTTCGTGAAGTTTCATTGCAAATATATATTTATTCTATTTCTGTTTGAACTGTTATACTTTTTTACAATTTCTGTATTCTTGGTGCTTTTTCCCTCCATTCTTGGGCTTGTTTGTCAGGCTGGGACACTGAACATTTCAGCAGCTTCGCAGTGTGGGATCAGTGTGCCCAGAGCCCAAGGGCCTCTCCAGAACACATTTTGGAAACTGAGATAGAACCATCCAGGGGAAGGGTCCTTGGGGAGGGGGGCTCACTGGAGCCTCTCACTGGGGAAGCTTTGATAGATGTGCTAATTAGTGACACCCATAATGTGATCCCAGATCTATTGTGGGTGGGCACTGCGGGGTGCATGGAGGGGCATTCGACCTGGACGTGGTGCACCTGAGGATCCTGAAAATAAATCCCAAGGGAAAATCCCTTTGTCCCTTCTAACTGTGTTTGCCTCTTGATTTTAAGACCAGAAAAAGGCATCAGTACCTCCTAGTGAGTTACCATTGTCCTTCTCATGTCAGTGGCGTCGTATTTGCTGTACAATTTGTGGATTGTGAGTGCCCTTGTGCTTCTTTATGCAGCCCATATACATTGCACAGTTTTCTCAGGGAATTAAAAGGTCACATCTTCTGCACAAAATCCTTGATTTTTCTCTTGATTTTAATGGGTTATTTCACTTGGGATTTTCAGCTGTGTACATCCTGCTGATACAGAAAGTGAAATTTCAGTTTTTGCTGTTGCCCACTCCCAGCTGCTGTCCCTGACCACAGGTGCCCATCCCTGTGTGCTGATTTGGTGCTCCCTCAGCCTTCTGAGCTGCTCTCTCTATTCCCTGGCTCCATCTGCATGTGTGCAGGTGCTGGATTAGAGCTTCTGGGGAATTGGGATGCAACAGCAGCACGTGGGAATAGCTTCCTGATGGAGTCACTAATGGCTCTCATTCCATAACTCATCCCAATTCAAAGGCTGATTCTGATGGCTATTAAAATAATTAAATGACACTGACTGGTCCTTCAGCAGTATTTATAACTTGCCATGGTAATGTTGCCATTTGAAGTGGACAAGGGTTTAAACCCCCAAATTTGCCACGTAGGATGTGAGCAGCATCAGCGTGTGGAGTTCATGTGCCCTAAAAGCAGGGAGCACTGAGTAATTGCAGGGGAAAGATGGTGAGGGAGGAGGAAGATTAGAGATCGGTGGCCCAGGGGTGCTTTTAGTTGCAGTGGACTAAATTGACTGCAAACTTGCAATTGCAGTTGACGTCAGTGGAAGCTGCTGGTGCCTAAGAAGTTCTCATCAGCTTAGCAGTATTCATCTGAAGACAAAATTAGAAATGTATTCCACATGGTGCCACTGCACGGCCTGTGCTTTACAGGGAGAGCAAGGGGATGTGAGGAATTCAGGTAGAGTTCAGAGAAAGAAGATATAAACCTTTCACAGAAACTGAAAGAGAATAGCCAGGAGGACTCACAGCCACGGAGGCACAAGAATAAAAAGGGACCAGAGGTTTCTCTGTAAAGAAAAGCTTTAGCCAAACTCCCTTCATATCACACACGGAATTAGAATTGTCTACTTTGATTTTGAATTAATAGATCTTTTATGAAGAAAGCAGAGAGAATCAGGGCTGTTTGCTGAGCTACATGAGAGCTCCAAAAGTGCCATTAGCAAAAGACAAAAGCTCTAAAATTGTGTGGGATTTTTTTTTCCCCTGCCAGTCTGCAGGCAAAAAAAGTTGGCACATGTTCAAGTGTGCAGTGGCCTGCTGAAGTACCTGGTAGTTTTTTCTGCCCTCTCTGATCAGGGGCAGGATGGCAGAGCTCACACAGGGAATTCCCTGGCTCTGTGCTGCTCCCAGTTTGCACCACATGCTGCTGGGCTGCTCCTGCAGCCACCCCAGCCCAGAGCTGCTTTGCTGTGGTCATCAGTAGCATCCTGAGAAGCTTTCATTAGAGGAATGACAACAGCAATACTGGCACTGTAGTCCCTGATCCCATTGTGCTCCCAGGGCAAGCTGCTGCAGCCTCTCCTGTGGGCAGGAAACACACCCTGACCTGTGCTCTGCCAGCAGGAATGGGAGAGGCATTGGGATGGGGATCAGGACACAACTGATTATTAGAGAATCTGGTTAAAATCCACTGATTTGGGCCCTCCTTCCACCCTTTTTCAGGGTCCTCTGCCATGCTGGCTGCTGGTGCCAGAGTTTTCTGAACAATCACACACACTTTTCACTGACAAAAGCAGCTGTTGATGAAGTTTGGTATTTTTAAACACAGCTGAAC
This sequence comes from Rhipidura dahli, assembly GCA_013399225.1. Classification (NCBI taxonomy): domain Eukaryota; kingdom Metazoa; phylum Chordata; class Aves; order Passeriformes; family Rhipiduridae; genus Rhipidura; species Rhipidura dahli. The sequence continues at coordinate 107,354 of VXAC01005656.1, forward strand.
TTCCAGCTGTTTCCACTGGCATATAAAGGCTGTGCAGCAGCACTGGGGGTTTGCTTATCCCCTTCCAGCTCCACCAAAGGAAAAAGGAATTTCTTGTCTGTACAGCAAGCAAGCATTCCTAATAATTATTATGTTTGTTTATATTTTAGAATTGCATCCATTAAAAAATGCTGACAGAAAATGAATATCAAAATGAAAGTCTGTTCTTGTTAGGAAATGCTTATTTTTATCATTTTTGTCCTTTGTTGACATGGAGAACACTCCCTCTTGTAGCTTTTGGGGCACCTCCTGTCCTTTCCTGCCCCACACAGCCCCTGGCCCAGGCCAGCCCTGACCCTGCTCCTCCACCTGGAGCTTCCTGACCCACCTTGGCTCCTCCCAGGGCTGGTGGGACAGGTACAGGAGCTGTGGAGGTGGAAGGGCAAGGATTGGACATTTGGGGTCTGTGCGAGGGCAGGGGCAGGAAGATCAGCTTGTTTCCCAGAAATGAAAGTTTTCCACGACACCCCCAGGTGTTATCTGTGTACAGAATCAAGCAGAAACTTCCTCTGTAGAAGGAAATGTATAAACCAAAGCTGAAGGCAGAAGTTGCTGCTGTGTTTGTTAAAAGAACCATGGAGATGATGCAAAAGAAGGTAAATTTTACCAGCATAGCCACAAGGGCTGGGCAGTGCTCTGCTGACAGTGCAGGGGAAGGTGTGTAAGTCTCAGAAGAGCACCTTTTAGGGAACTTGTCAAGGAAGTCCAGACTTGCATAGGAACCTTCAATTATGTCTCGTCTGATTACTCCAACTAAAACCTGATTAAGAATTTCAGAAGCTCAATATTTTCTTTCCTGTGATTGGGAGGAACAAGCTGGATGCTGCTCATGCTGTCATTTTGCTGCCTAAGGAGCAGTCTCTGCTATGCTGGATTCTGTTCAGTCTTTGGGAAGATGGGGACTGCAGGGGTTGGGGGTCTTTTGTCCCCTTTTTATTTTCTCATGGCAGAAGTTGGAAAGCATGGTGGCAATCCCAGTGACATTAATTTCTTACTGCACCGTATTTTAGGCTTATTCTAGAAGGCTGTAAAGCAGTGTCAGCAATTTGATTTACTGCTGGAAATGGACAAAAATGGCAGTACAGTCCAGAGGGGCAAAAATGCCAATACAGCTCACAAGGGCAAAACTGCCAGGACAATCCAGAGGGGCTGGGCTTGTCCTGGGAGCTCTGCTGGCAGCTCTGGGCCCTTTGCAGGGCTGGGAGCAGTCACTGAGCATCCCACCTTCCCAGGCTGGACAAAGAAGGACTTGCTGGTGTAGCCTTAACTCACAAGGCCTAAAGCACATTAAAGAGGACATTTGTACAAGCTGAAAGGTTTTTAATACAGTTGGTGTTTGGATCCTTCCTGCAGTGGCCTGGCTCTCGCCTCATTTTGAAGTACCACAGCAGCAGCTCCTGGCACTTACAGCCTCTGTATTCCCAAGCCTGCACTGCTGAGGGATTTTTATTTCATACATCATTTCTTACTTACAGCTGTGTAATCATATATCACGTCTGCAGAGCGTGGCGTGGCGTTGAGGATGTTCTCTGAATAGACACTGAAGAGGGAAAAATCAACACAGAGAAATCTGGGGGCTTTGCTGCACTTAGAGCAGAGCTCGTTTCTCAATTCCTTAAAAACCCACGTGCTTTTCTAACAACTGCAGCCCATTTGTCAAGCAAAAAATGTACCTGTATGGATTCAGAGGAGATCTGGCTTTCTTGGGCACTGACGTAGTATTGGGAGTTGATAAATAAATAAATAACCAGGAAAAAAGGTTTCTGTCAGCTGTGCAGAGAAATGACACGGGAATGGTCCTGAGTTAGGGGTTGTCATATCTAGAACATCCCCCGTCACAGTGAGCGGTTTCATGCCAACACAACCCACCCCTGACATAAATCACTGGGAGGAGGAGAACCTGAGAGAAGCAGGAACAAACCCATATATCTCAGCTGCAACCAGCAGCACCAATTCTGCTACTGAGAGCAGCCCTGGTTTTAATCCTCTCTTTGCACAGGCTCCTGGAGAGAGGTGGCATTTACCGAGCCTGCCAGCCATGCCCTGCTCTAGTGGCTTGGGTGTGTGTGCCAGTTTGGCCAAATTTGGAGGAAAATATCCTCTGAGGGAAGGCAGGTTACAACCACCCCTCCCCCACCAGGTTTGGGGAAAAAANGAAAAGTTCACTTGGTTTTTTTCTCTCCCCCCACTCTCAAGCTCAATGTAAAGGCACAAAATTAAGTTTTGGGCATAGACTGTGATAGGGGACACACATCATAAAGCCACCCCCAGACAGTGTGCAGTAAAGCTTCTCAGCTAATTACTGTCCCCAGGTGCCAAAGGAAGCTTCAGGCAGTCCCGTGTGCTGCTGGACTCGGTGCTTTACTCAGGTCAGCCCTACAGCACTGGCTCCTGGATCCTCCTTCCCTCGGGAGCTGCTCCCACCCCAACAGGGATGCTGCTCCTGGAGTCACTTGGAACAACAGAAACACCCAGGAAACCTCCAGCCCTGCCTCGGGCAATTCCAGAGGAGAAGCTCTGGGCACGACTGCTAATTTTCTCTGTAGGATTGCTTGTTGTCTTAGAGCCTGAACGTGAGAATTTTGTATTCCAGGTCATTAGCAACCAAGACAGAGATAAGAGATTTGAAGATAAGCAAGCGGCATAGGTCATAATGTGTTTGGAGTGGGCAGCCCAGGCCATCTGTATTACTTATCTCCCCACGATTTTTTAATCAGCTCTGGCTTTTTTGGCATTTGTGTGTATTTTTGAGTTGCAGAGTGTTCCTCAGAAGGAGGGCCAGTCCCTATCCTGAGGAACTAAATGGGAATTAAAAGGTTTCTGTGTTATTGTTCCTGTGGGTGGCAGGAGATTACACTTGGTTACTCAGGAAATCCCTTCCAGCCCTGTATTTCTTTCCATTTTGAAGAAGATAAGTCAGGGAAAGATCATACCGTGCAACTAAAGGAGTGGGAAACATTACACAGCAGGAACCAGCCCAGTCCTACTGGGCCCAGCAACCTGGCCCTACATTTTGCATTTAATCATTGATTCAAAGACTTGTTGACTTCTCTGGAGTCCTTGTAGTCATTTCCCAAGGGTTTGGATGTGACTCCTTGGGGACAAAGGAGAGTATCTGTCAGTGAGAGCTGAAGCAGAGCGCAGGCAGTGCTATCCTTTCCCCGTTCCCTGGCTATGCAGCTGGTGGGATGGGATGTGCCACCCAGATGGATCTGCTGGCTCAGCACTCGGACTGCAGGCCTGGCTTAATGGGCCTGCACCATGGCCAGGAGCAGGACACACACATTCCAGGGGCCTGTGGCATTTGACTGTCCCAGGCTGGCTCTGACTGCAGGCTCCCTGTGCACGGACAGCAGGACCTTGCCTCTGTACAGTGCTCAGGTGTTCTCATCTGTGACCCCTCAGGATAACACACACCCTCATTTACAGATGCTTTGTATCCACCATGCTTTTCCTTATCTGCTCACCCTTCTCACCTGGTTACTCCGAAATGCCACTGCACAGTAAAAAGCTCTAATGCCATGCTTTAAAAAATATATTCACAATATCCCCAGCTCTGCAGTGCTCCTGAGTGGTGTGTTAGAAGAGCAGAGTGTCTGTACCTCACCATGTCTCTCCTTCCCCGCCGTGCCCAGGCTCACACAGCCCTGCCCTGGAGCCAGTGCGGTGCTCTGCTACAGAGCTCCCATCACAACTAAACCACAACAGTTTTAATCTTATCAGTCTCCAGTAGTGGCAGCAGTCTGTGCAAACTCAAGTCCCTGCTTTCTGACAGTGTCACAGTTCATCCTGATCTGAGCCATCAGCTGTCAGAGTGAGCTGACAGGACACAAAGAGCTGCAGTGAGCAGTGCCAGTTCTGCAGCTGGAGATGATCCTTAACAGACTTTCCCCACAGCCCCTCCCAGGAAAAAGCAACCTTTGCTTCAGGATGGTGAAGAAAACGTGGCCCAAAACCTCATTCTTTACAATGCACCTAAGAAACCTTCACTGTCCATTTAAAAATACTCTGATTGTGTTTTGATGCTTATTTCTATTTTTTACCTTTTAAAATTTTGAGATATATATATGTACAATGTTAGAGACTCTAAAATGGTTTGAGTTGGGAGGGACCTTAGAGCCCATCCAGTGCACCCCTGCCATGGGCAGGGACACCTCCCACTGTCCCAGGCTGCTCCCAGCCCCAATGTCCAGCCTGGCCTTGGGCACTGCCAGGGATCCAGGGGCAGCCCCAGCTGCTCTGGGCACCCTGTGCCAGGGCCTGCCCACTCTCCCAGGGAACAAGTTCTTCTATAAATCTGATGTAAACTAACTCTTTGTCAGTTTGAAGCCATCCCCTGTGTCCTGTCCCTCCATCCCTTGGCAATTGTCTCTCTCCATTTTCTTTCACCTCCTTTCAGGCCCTACGAGGCCACAGTGAGGTCACCCTGGGCCCTTCTCTTTTCCAGGGTAAACACTCCCAATTCCATTGGGATACACATTATGGCATGCACAGGCTCTCTAAAAACCTTAAGACAGAAAATTTTTTCCTCCACATTTGTGGATATTTTGATTTCCTTTTGAGCATAACTTCTTTTATTGCTCCTCTTGCCCCACCAGACCACCATTATTTGGGATGGTCAAAAATGAATAGGAAAACAGTTTTTCTTAGATCACAGGGATTTAGTTTGGTTATGGAGGTTGGCACTTGTGTGGTGCTACTCAGTGACAATGAGCAGAAGTATTTTATCCCTGGAAACAATATTTAAAAAAATACCTTTAAACACCCTTGAAAAAGAATCATCAAAACTTTATACTCAATGTGCTTTACAAGATGTGCTCTAGGTGCAGCAGAAGCCAAAGCAGGTTTCCCAGGCAGGTTTGCCATCATTGCATGCACAGATTGGGCATTTGGATGTGGAAGTGGACAAGCCCCTTAACTCACAGGTGACGTTTCTAAACCAGGCATGCAAATGTGCTCATGAGTTCTGCATCCATTTGGAACCCTTTCTGGTGGGGAGCTTTGTCTCTTACTGAAGGAGTCCAAGAGCCAAGATATTGCAAAGGAACCAGAACCATGTGTAAAGGGATTATTTGCCCAAGCTCTGTCTTGACCTGTGACAATCAGTTTGGTTTTGGCCCAGAGTGAAAATCAGCCCTGTAATTCCACACCATATATAAATAAAGGATCTGACCAAGGGGCAGAGGTCAACTGGAAAGGTTATGAATCACTGATACAAAGTGCTCTTTTGAATTAACCAATCTTCTTCCATCAGCAGAGCTACAAATGTCCATATTCCTTGGAAAAGGTTAAAAATGCTTTATGACTTGGACTTTATAGAGTAAAAAAATCTTTACATTGGAAGAAAAAGGAGAGATGCTTGGATTTGCCCTAAAAAAATTCTTAAAATAAAAGTAGCACAATGTCCAGTTAGGTCATTTACAGAACAGCCGCTTTGCTGAGAGCTTTTGATTTTTTTTTTTTCTTTTTCTGTTACCTTCTTGTCTGGTATTTTTGAAAACAGGAGATCAGAGTACAAGAGCTGGAATGAGATGAGGTGGAACTTAAAGAGGAGAAAGAGGAACAACAGGGAGCTGTGGGGACTGAAGATGGGAGGATAAAGGAAGCAGCATGGAGATGGGAAAAACAAGAGCCAGGGAGGGGGTGGAGGTACCAGAGTGAGCGGAAGGGAACAGAAGAACAAGAAGAAACTTTCGTCTTTCTGATCTATGAGACTGTCTTTTACATTTGCTGTTAAATATAGATGGCAACACACATCCTACAAGCCAGAAAAATAAAGCAAGGCAGAAAAAAAAAACAAACGCTGCGAATAAGTCTTTGGGTTATTCTAAAAAGTGTAAGAGGCTTTCAAGTCGCTGGTCTTTTGATTTATGATGATGTTGCCGGGATTGAGCAGTGTCTGTGCAGCTCCACAGCTCAGATTTATGAACCCATGCAGTAAACATGATCTCAGTTATCTCTGAAGAGCCTTTTGATTTTATTCACAGGGAAGCTGCTCTCACAAGGAGGGCAGTGCTTGCCCTGCTGTCCTAGTTAGGCTTGGTGTGACCTCCTTACCTGCTCCTTGCCCCTCTTGCTGGAATTTATTGCTGCTGATGTGGAAGAGCTGCCCTGTGCCACATCCCAGCTGGCTGGAGAGAAGGGTTTCCTGGGTGGAAATGGCTGGCGGGGTGTAGGATCTTTAGTTTAGATGCTAATTAAATCTAATGTACCAGCTCTGCTTTTATTGCTATTAATGCCAGGAGTTTTGCCCAGCTCCCATTAATGTTAAATGTGAGGAAAAAGGAAGAAAAAGGCGTTTTTGACGAGCTTAAAGATTCTGTTCAAATGTCTTTGTGTTTCCTCTACTCAATATGTGTTGATATAAATGTAAATGCCTGTGAGAAATGGAGAAAGGCAAATGTAGAGCAATACACTCATTTTTGGCTGGGAGTAGCAGTACTTGTGAGTTAATTTAGGCTCTCTGGCCAAGCAGGCTTGGCAACTCTGGCACTGCCAGCATTTGCACATGCTTTTATCTATTTGCTGCTAGGGGCTGATCCTGCAGAATCCTGCAGCCTCAATTGATGGTATAGTAAATTTAATGTAAGATTGAATGGGAGGCAGTAAACTCACAGAAAGCAGGCAGCATGACCTGTTGCTCAATAGCTTTCTCCCAGGTGCAGGCACCTGATTCCAGTCCGTGCCTGCTCCTCCGGCAGGCATTCTCTTTTTGCAATCAGTTACACAGGCTGCAGCCAGGGATTAATGAAGGCATAAAAAAACCCCAAAAAAACAAAAAAAACCCAGATATGAATTTCTACTGGAATTTCTCATTTTCCAATTTCACTTTTTAAAATTGCCTTCCAGATTGATAATTTCAGCCTGGAAGAGGAAGGAAGGTCTGTTACTCCAGAGTCTGCACCTCAATGGATGTGAGCAGACTTTGTGTACTCATAATATTCCAAAATGGGTCTGTACTGAAAACTGATATTCCTAAAGCAGTAAAGAATGACTGGAAATTATTTTCTTTTTAAGAAAATGGCCCAAAAGGAAAGCAGCTNTTTGTGTACTCATAATATTCCAAAATGGGTCTGTACTGAAAACTGATATTCCTAAAGCAGTAAAGAATGACTGGAAATTATTTTCTTTTTAAGAAAATGGCTGTTGAACAGGAGGGTTTATAAGAAATTCACACTTAGGACTTTAAGGCATTTTTGGACTCCAAGAGGATGTTCAGATAGAAGGGAATATTTTGGTGGCTGAGGTNCTCCTTTCACCTTTCTCAACCCATTACCCTCCAGTTCAGTTGCTGTAAAAGCCATCAGCTTCCAGACCCAGCCCCTACCTTTCTCCCTCTCGATAGTTATTAGGAGGGGATTAAACCACCTCAGTGTTGCCATTCCAGTCCCAGTAGCACAGGGAGGGTTTTTGAGAGAACATGCTGAATTTTCAGACAGTTCTGAGCCTGCTTCCCCAGCCAGGGCTGCGCTGTGTGACTGACACTGGGCTTTGCTCTTGGGCAGAGTCTGAGGGCATTCAGCGGGAATTTAAAAATTGATGCTGAGGCATAAAAGTGTGTTCTGCGTGTAGAGATGTGGCTCTGGGGAGCCAGGGAGGGCTTACTCAGTGCTTCTCTTGGCACTTGGAGGCATCTCCATTGCTTTTGGGAGGAT